>JARHVA010000085.1:7927500-8007500 GCA_037957365.1 Torreya grandis
TTTGTCTTGTGTTTTCATTAAAATATCAAGGAATGATTTTTTATTTGATGTCTAGATCAATAGTTAAATTTGAACCAGTCACAAACCATCATCAAAGGGATCTAAACCTATCCTATAAATTTGTTTAAAAAATGGCCATAAAAAATGTGAAATTCGAAAATTGTATGACAATTAAAAATATCATAGTCATTATTAAAATTAAAAAAGAAGGGTAAGGTTTAAATTTTTTTGTCAGTAGGTCCTATGACTACCAACCTAGGTAGACTACCATGCCACTGCCCAATAATTACTACCTAGTGCTACATGGTTGACCAAATCGATAAGTCCCTACTCCCTATTGGTACTGATGATTAAATGGACTTACATCTACCTACTCTTAGTCCCACTACCCATGAATTATGAAATTTAATTAATAGAATTTATGTGACACAAAATTCACAATCCTAATGTCTCACATTTATGCTAAAATGTTAAGTTGTTTTTAAAAAATTAACTAATGCATTCTACTCAAGGTTCATTTTAATATGCCCTATTGGAAAAACTATTGGAAATATTTGGTGAATCTAAGAAATTTTGATTCATTGGTATGGAAAATCATCTATGGGTGATGGTGAATTTTTCTATCAATGTTTTTCCTAGTACAATCCTTGAGGCAAATAATAGATCCAAATGACTGAACCAAATGATGGAGCTAAATGCCCAAACTAAATGACACAATGAAATGACAAATCTAAATGACACAATTGAATGACATATCTGAAAGACATAGATGAATAACCAAGTTGAAAAGTAGAGCCAAACCATGAATGACACAGTTAACAACACATATGAAAGTCAAATAATCTAGCTGAATGACACAACTAAACGACATAGTTAAATGGTAGAGACAAATGAAACAACTAAATGACCTAGATAAATAGCACATATTAATGGCATAACTAAATGACACAACTGAATGGCACATATGAATGGAAAAGCTAAATGACATAGTCAAATGACACAGCCAAATGGTATAATCAAATGACATAACTGAATGGCCTAGCTAAATGCTTATACTAAATAGTAGATTTGAATGGCACAACCAAAAAACCCAACCAAATGGTGGAACTATATGGCTAGATTGGATGACATGACATAGTTGGGAGATAGATATGGATGATCGAGACATGATGGTGGATAACTTGTGTGGCTAGTCTGCTATCTGGTTGTTTGGTAACCTTCCCTGCTCTATAAATACTCGCACCTACCCTCATTATTAACATTTTTTTGAATTAATTTTTCATCCCCCTTTATATCCATAGAGAGAAAATTCATTTTAAAAAACCTACTATGCCCAAAAATTTTAAGGCTTGTGTAGTAACCATATGCACATAATGATTAGATTCAAGAATGTAGATTTACTATCATGCTCTACATGCCACAATATGACATAGACAAAACTCTATTGAAAATGTTCATGTATTCCTACAACCCTAATGAGAATATCTTTACAGTAAAAGTGGATTCTAGAATGTTTACCTTTAGTAATTTACCAAAGGATATTCACCGTTTAATAGGTCTTTAATTTCACAATGTAACCCTAGTTAGTTCCAAATGAATATTGACAGATGACGACAAGAATTTTTTGTCAAAATTTTTTGAATTTAACATCGATCAAATTATTATATTAATTTACTTATAAAGTTGTTTGTATTTCAAAATTCAACTTTTACAATCTAAAATCCTTATTTTATCTTTAGTTTCAGATAGTTAGAAGAAGGTCCTGCATGTCAAAGCCATTACTCACCCTTTTTTTAAATCAATGGTTCAATTTTTCCAACCTAGAATAGTATTGCAGGGAAGACCAGTAGATATTATCTATTGGGTATTGTTTTACATTGTCTGTACCCTTTTCAAATTTAATTTTGACTGGTGCTCTTTTATTTTCTCTTGGATAAGACTTGAATTAAATTGTGCTTCTACCAATTCCATTTCCACTATTTATTTTTCAAATTTTATTTTTTCATTATACTATGAGGCCTACTTTAATCTCCAAAAAGCATAGGGCCCAATTTTGCTTGATCCAAAAATGATGACAAACTCTTTGTCGATGGATGAGCAAGAGGTTAGTTTATTTGTTGATCTAGGGTTTAATACTTATTTGCTTGTTTAATGGTTACCAAGGTAAATATTAATAAATATTTAAACTTTAGTTTGTTTCAACTTATAGTCAAGAATTCATGCCTCATGAAAATAATCTACCTAAAAAAGATAGTGTGCAGTTGAAGAATCTATAGACTCAGAGTCTACATAATCATCCTTGCAATCCTATCACCTTGTGAAATGTCCATAAGTTTCTTTAGTGTCATCTTCACATGTAGGTTTGCTATTTAAAAATTTCAATTGAGATTTTAATTTTCAAGACTCAAGTGCATTATTTTCAATTATTTGTTTTATTATTGTAGTTGACTCAACAAGAATTTAGATGGTGGAAAAACTACCACCATAATAAATAGTAACATCTCTTGTGCCTTCTCGACCCAATATGAAAGTTATTTTACATTGCATATTTTGTTGTTGTTTGTTTGTTGGTTTTTTATTATAGTTTTTAGAATAAAAGTTTTCATAATGTATTATCTCAAAACATCCCTGTAACTCACAATATACCATATAAATTGGAGGATATACTGTCTCCAAATACAAGTACTAAACTTTTAATTTCAAATTAGCATATAAATTTGTTTGCAATTTATTTATTTTATAAAATAAATTACATTTTGTAGGCTACCCTCTATATATGAATAAAATTATGCCACTGCCTCCACCCCTAAACATATCTTATGGAAGGGGGAAGGATCTTCTATTACAACCCCCATAATGAACTTTAACACTGTAATTATCTAGTTCCCAATTCCCCTCATTCTCTATTGGAGGTCTATCAAGTGCATAGGGATTGAATTATTTGCTAGAAATTAAACTTGATGATAAATATCTAGGGTTTTAAAGTGGTATTAATTTTGAAATTGCTTTCAATCCACATGATTTTATCTAGAGAGAAGTAACACATGTTCATGCGACATCTCAATAGGAACTTTTACATAGTTCATCGAATAGTCTAAATCCAATAGAGAATGTTGTCCTATCTTATGTTTCCATTACATCTTTTCCACTAAATAATTTGTTAGAAGATAGTATTACTACTAATATTTATGAGGGAGTAATTGATGAATTAAAAAAATTATGTGTGTGGGAGATATGGGTGAAGGAATTGGTGAAAGAAATAAATTATCATTAATACAACCACTTTGAATGAGAAAATTTGTCTGCATTGGTGCAAAAAGAACCCATAAAGATTGATTCTTTGTTCACCAAACCTAAATCTAGCTTAGTTACTATTGATAATAGTGACAATGATAATGTGTTGACTATGATGCTTAATAGGTTAGAGAATTTGAATGTACAAGCCTAGGCATATTATAATAAATGGGTGAAAGACACCAACTTTATTGTTATTTCAAATACAAAGAAGAAAAAATATTTTCTAATGTATATTTATTTTGATCAAATTTCATGTCATTTTTATTTTTGTTCACATCTAATTATATTACATTTTAAAATGCAAAAAAATATGAGAACTTGAAAAAAGGAGCCAAGGTCATCAATGTGCATCTGAAAAATGCATGGAAAAGTTTACAATCTACCATTCAATTCAAGGAGAAGTTTACTTTTTGTAGGAGATGCTAGAAAAGAAGATAAGGAAAATATTTATAGTCTTAATGTTGTGGATTTTGATCTTGGAAAGGTAGAGATATTTAAGGAAATTAGTGGCACAAAATATGTTGTGGTTGAGAAAGTAGCTAATAAAGTAGTGGAGAAAGAAGCTGAGAAAGTGATTGAGAAACTAGTTGATTAGTTGACAAGATATTATATATATTTGCAAACAATGTTTTCTTTTAAAATATATATGATGAATGACAATTTCAAGTTTGTAGATGCATTTATTAATTTATTGATTTTTAATTACTAGATGAGACACATAGATTTTAGTTTTGATTTTATGATGTTGTAAACTTGTATGGTGTTAGGCCCCCTTTTGATATTTGTGATGCATTTGTGAAACTCACATCTCAATATAAATGGATTAATGTCAACATATTCCTTTATACAATATTCCCCATAACACAATCATAATATATTAATAATTTGCATTCATCACTTTACATGAAACACAAAAATGCATTTGAGAAAACATATAATGGTTATTGCATGTTATGATAAAAGAGTGAGTTGTTTTGTGTGGAATATCTCCTTTTTATTATATTTGGATTGTTTTTTTTGAGTAAATCATGATTTGAGATGAATTTGAGGCCATTATAAAAGCACATTCATGTTTGGAAGAGGTCTATGTTGAAGATTGTATTGTAATTTATGATATTCATTAATAATGAGGATTCATCAAAGTTGAAAATATGCATGATTGATTGTGATCATGAACTATAGAATAGGTTAATGGATTGTTTAATGTTATGAGGATGTTTAGATAGATAAGGATTCATGAAATTAGTTTTATTCATATAAAAATTGGTATAAACAAGAGGTAAGGTCTTTACAAATCTTTGAATAGGTATCCTATACAACTGATTATCATTCATACTCACTGCTATGTGATTCAAAGGTTATATTTTATTTGATTACATTTATTCTAAGACGAATCAATTTTAAGGACTATAAATAATTAGATAGGTTTTTAAATATCCTCACAAAAGTGATTTGGCATTGACATAGTTATTATATTTTTTGAACAATTGAAAACATATAATAATTTCTACATCTTATGATAAACATGTAAAAATTAATTACAAAAAAATAGATAAAGTAAAACATGAGTACATTGAAGTTGTAGAACAAACTGCAAGTAGTCCAGATAAAACACATAATAAGAACATCAAACACAATAAATACAAATATGGCATACTATGAAGGCATAATAAATACATCACATATGTAGGAAAAAAATAGATCTATAAAAAATATGTATTAAAGACATAAAGATAAAAGAACCATATTAACATATAATGTTCTCCTTCGCACAATCACAATATATTAATGTTTTACATTCAAAACTTAGAAATAAACAAAGAAATTATTTTCAAAAAATGTATAATAATTATTGCATCTTATGATAAAAATGTGAAAACTTGAAAAGTACTTAAATAATTAGATAAATTAAAACATGAATACATTGAATAGTAGTCTCTAAAAATAAATTATAAAATTATATGAAATTGAAATTCAGAATCTCAAAACTAATAGTCTAGTAGTTGAAACAATCGTACACAAACCTAATCATCGGTAGTGACATTTACATCTGTTGTGTCAATGCCATATTCAGTGTCATTATTTACGTCTTTATTTTTTGTTTTATTTTTGACACCTCTTCTTTTAGTTAGAGAACTCCATGTCACCATAGCTCTTTCATAAGGAAACATATCCACTACATAATGTAAAACATATAATCTTAAATAGATTTCTAAATTTCTATTTAATCTATTTTGAACTTTTAACTTTATGAAAAATAATGCAGTGAATACTTTTTCATCTTCCACTAAGCCCAAAATCATTGTTTGACAGAGCTCATATAATCAAAAATATTCAATTAGAATTTTCTGCAATACTACTAGGATAAAGTTTTTTCCATGGTCTTGTAATTGCCCCATTCTCTATTGGTTTGTTTAGAAGATGATATTGTTCAAACATTGTAATTCCAAAATGGGTCAACTGGGATGTCAATAAATCCTTTCCTAAAATACCTTTAATTTCCACTCCATTCACCTCTACAGATTTATTAAAATACTATTACAAGATAATGCATGTATTTATGAAATAAATTGCTAACCATCTTTTGACTATTATTACTGGATTCACAACTGCCATGGCCTCTAAAAAATCACCCCTTTAAAAATCATCTCTGATCTCCATAGATAAGTTTTGGGAAACTCTACTTAGTTTAATCTAGGTTTTAGATAGAATAGTGTTGTATAGAATACGTGTTACGGGTAGTTCTTTGGATTCAGATCCCACAAGATCATGTCTTTTATAGAAATTGTGCATTAGAATCTCCTTTCTATTAATAATGACACATAGATGATCATTGATATTCAAATTTAAATAACTATTAGGGTTATTTAAAGTGGTCAAACATTACCAACTACTGAAAACAAAGCCTTGAAATATTTCATTCAAAGTGTATAATATGTCTAGAGATTGACATATTCATTTTCTTAGCCATATGAAATCCACAATATAAATGGACTTCTCTTGAGCATGTTTCATTATACAATTCATTTCCTTCAGCGTTAGAAGAATTCCACATAGAGTTAGTAGTCTTTCCAAATTTGTTAAATGGTACAACACATAGTTCTCCTTGTCAAATTCTCTATGATATCTATACATAAAACCTAGTAATGATGGATCTTATTCAAAAATTTGGCATGGAAGTTCATACATAAAAATACACCTTGTATCAACATCTTTCAAAAATTTCTTATCATCATTAATCACTCCATTTGTAAATTTTTGGAACTCTAAAATTTTTTTTTGGACTGCTTAACATTTAATCATGTATGTCACAAATGAGCTCCTCCACTTTGTAAATATTATAAAATTTGTTAACCATTTTGTACGAAAGATTCATACTATGAGTCATGCAGCTAATTGGAATCATATATGGGGTAACTAATTTTTGTAGCTGAATACACAAATTATTTTTATTCCCCTACATAACTAATGCATCATCAACCCCAACACACACCAGCTTCATAACTATTGCATAATCATCCATCCCTGATTTATCTTTAAAATTCAATATAACCAATTTATGAAGATGTTTTGCATTAAATTTTTTTTCCATTTTAAGTTCTAGTAAATGAGGTTGCCTTGAATAATTCTCAAAATTATACACATGAATGAAAACCTAGGATATGTTGTCAATTTTTGTGACCTCATTGATGGACAGTGAGATAAATAGTGGTCTCTTAACACTTTCTTTCAAATATTCAATCTCAAGCATTGTTAGAATTTTTTTCATTTCCCAAACACTGATATTTGATCAATGTGATTTGGAATATCTAGAAATCTATTATCTTGAAAAAAAATATTATAATCTAAAAAGAAAAAAAAGGTCTGCCTTTTTTTAGAATATGGTATATAATAGATAACTATATGTATTTCACCTTTATATGGGACTGCTTGAATTTTCCAAAATTTTCTTTAATTGTTCCCCCTTTCTTCATAAGATGTTTTTGACATTTCTTATCATTTTCATACTCTTGTACATATCTTATATGTATGCATTATTCTATAGTTTTCCAACTATGTGTTCTTATTATTAATTCATCTAGTTACTTCACTGTCTCATCAACTTTTCCACAATGTTTCTCAATCATGTCTAATTTCAATTCTATTATATGTTTTTTTCATAGTTTCTAACTACATATTATACATATGTATTATTTTGGAGTATCATCAATATTTTTAGGCTCTACAAGTTTTATAAATAAAAATTTTGTTGCTAAGTCCAATTTAAAGGACCTTTCAATTGTTCATTTACTTCTCTTCCTTAATGAAGATTATGGAGTGGATGTTTCACCTAAACTTTATGTTTGGTGGAAACCACCAATCTATTCTACCACTTGAATGTCATTCTTATTTTCATAAAAAACTACATTAATGTTTTCGAGTGGTGGCATGCCATCATCAAAAAAATATTTAGGGGATGATATGTTATTCTAGTTGATTCTTTCTTCTGAGATAACAATAGAGATTTTCGCATGGAAAATTGTTTTAATATTATTGAATAATTAAATTCAAATTTATGACAAACTAAAATAAAATACTTAGATTTTGAGTGCATTGTGATTGTGTGGAATTTTTGGTTGGATCTTTAAAATAAGATAATATGGATGATTTTCTTGATGATTGACCTATTTTTTTATTATTCCCACTAGATGTCATGATGGTTTGTGCATTTTGTCTCTATAATTTGATACTCTCATACTAATATTATCATTTGATAGAAGGCTTTAAGCTTTGGTTTACTAGTTCTCCCATTCATTTTGTCATTCACCACTAACTTTTGGATATGACATTCAACTCTATCAATGGGTGTTACCATTTAAATTTGTCATTCAATTCTATCATTTATCTATGTCATTCAATTATGTTGTTTGGCTATGTCATTCAGCTCTATCATTCAGTTATGTCATTCGAATCTATCATTCAACTATGTCATTTAGCTTTGTCATTTGACTATATTATTTAGCTCTATCATTTGGCTCTCTCATTCGATTCTATCATTTGGATCTATCATTTGACTCTAGAATCTAGTGTTATCATTTGGATCTATTATTTTATGATGTGATCCCCATATGGTTTTTTATTTGGTGTTGTCATTCATTTTCTTCATTTGGTACTATCATTAAGTTTTGTGTTCCTTTAGTTTTAGTTCTGCTTATTACCTGGGTTGGTGTCTCAAGGGATCTACAATATATATCTAATGAATTTAAGTTTAATATTATATATTAATATAAAGGGTTGGTGAGATAAACCCCAAAAAATATATCATTAAAATTTTAGTGATCTAATCCCATCTACTGACCTAAAAAATTGGCAAAACCAAAATCCTAAAAATGGAATATTTATGAATTAATGAATATTTACTACTAAAAAAACATTTATTTTTCTTAAAATTATAGTTATAACTTTTCATTTGTCAATGCTAATTTGCTAATTCATTCCACTTCCACTCTGCTAGTTAGCATTGATGGAGGCTAAATTTATTTTAATGCATTCATTACATTTCATTTGAAATTTCCAAAAGCCTTTCCTATGAGTTTACTATGTATCATGTGACTAACATTCTCAATCCTAGTTACCAATAAATTGCAATTAATAATGGTGGTGGGCATGGGCCATGGTTACTCTAGGCATGAGCTTAGAGACTTAAAGTTAGTTTCAGAGTTTTAGTAGTCTATCTGTCGATACAAGTCATAGACTCACATATTAATAAGGTGAATGTCTGAAGGCATTTTTACTATTCTACAAGGTTGTTTATCCATTGAAGTTTGAATTTCAAACTAGTTGAATTTGTGATGTTAGTGTGTAAGACTATTTATGAACATCAATGTTTAGAGATTGATTGTAATTTGCACTCTACAAATTCAGGTAAGTAATGAACCACCCTAATTTCTTAAGTAAATGAAAAGGATTTAAGGAAGTGTTATAATAATATGATGGTGATTAGTAATTTTATGAGATGGAATTTTAAAAAGTAGTTTGTAAATCACAAGGGGGATTTTGTCTTATTCTCATAACATGATTTTAAAGTTTAATCCAAAATCCAACTAAGAATTTCTTTAGTTAATCAAGGTAATTAACTTTTCTAAAACTAAAAAAAATATAGAGTTTTGTAGGTTTAGAAATTTATCTTGAATATAGATTATGTGCATTTCGATTTGACTATGAAATTATGAATATATATTTTTCATTTTTATATATATTTATAATTTTAATCTACAACGAATATATTTTTAAATATATTTATAATATTAATCTCATATATATATGTGTGTGTGTGTGTGTGTGTGTGTGTGTGTATATGTATATATATATATATATATATGTATGTATATATATATATATGTATGTATATATATATATGTATGTATATATATATATATATGTATGTATATATATATATATATATATATATATATATATGTATATATATATATATATATATATATATATATATATATAACACTGGAGATTAATTGTATAAATATATTTAAAAAAATACTCATTGTAGATTAAATATATTTATAATATTAATCTCCAGTGTGTGTGTGTGTGTGTAATATATATATATATATATATATAATGTCTCATTTTTATATATATTTATAATTTTAATCTACAACGAATATATTTTTAAGTATATTTATAATATTAATCTCCTATATATATATTACACACACACTTGAGATTAATTATATAAATATATTTAAAAAAATACTCATTGTAGATTAAATATATTTATAATATTAATCTCCTCTGTGTGTGTGTGGTAACACACACACACACACACACACACACACACACACACACACACACACACACACACACACACACACACACACACACACACACATTCATTTTTATGAGACCAATCCAAATGTAAATCACCAATCTAAATTCTCACTATAAATTAGTATTATAAATATAAAAAATCACTCACTGTAACATATATTCCCTATAAATTAGAATTATAAATATATATAGACCAATCCAAGTGTAAATTACCATTCTCAATTCTCATTATAAATTAGTATTAAAAATATACAAAACCACTCATTCTAACATATATTCTCTGCAAATTGGAATTATAAATATATATAAGCCAACCTAATTGTAAATTACCACTCACTATAATATATATTCTCTACAATTTGGAATTATATATATATATATATATATATATATATATATATATATATATATCCAATCTGAGTGTAAATTACCAATCTAAATTCTTATTGTAAATTAGTATTATAAATATATAATACCACTCATTATACTATATATTCCCTAAAAATTAAAATTACAAATATGTGTGTGTGTGTGTGTGTGTGTGTGTGTGTGTGTGTGTGTGTGTGTGTGTGTGTGTGTGTGTGTGTGTAGTGGTCAAATTTAAACATGTCATAACCCATTTAAGTTGATGTAATGAGTATACACTTTGCCTTACAAATTTATTAAAAAAAATAAATGAGTTATATTATATCATTTTAATTAGACAAATTTCCCTTTTAATTAATATTTTAAATATGTATAATAGTATTACCCTGTGTGTGTGTGTGTGTGTGTGTGGTGGTCAAATTTGAACATGTCATAACCCATCTAAGTTGATGTAATGAGTATACACTTTACCTTACAAATTTATAAAAATAAAATAAATGAGTTATATTATATCATTTTAATTAGACAAATTTCCCTTTTAATGAATATTTTAAATATGTATAATAGTATTAACTTGTGTGTGTGTGTGTGTGTGTGTGTGTGTGTGTGTGTGTGTGTGTGTGTGTGTGTGTGTGTGTGTGTGTGTGTGTGTGTGTGTGTGTGTGTGTGTGTGTGTGTGAATTTGTGACTCATGAGAGATAGGGTATCCCTAGATTCTAAAACCCGATGGCTACGCCTCCACAGTCCACTTCTAGTTGCCACCGGCCTACCACCATTATTAATTATTGGAAAATGCCAACAATCAATACATTAAAACAAATTTATCAAATTATTTGGACCACTGACACCAACTTCCAAAGTGGAAGAGAAAATTAGCAATGCCAATTGATAATGACCATTAACAAGTTACAACTACATATTTTAGCAAAATGCATTAGCCAATTTTTATAAAACAACTTAAAGTTTTAGTGGAAATGTTAGACTAGGAATTTCATGTCACATAAATGCCATTAATGGAATTTTGTGAGACTAGGAGTGGGTAGTTATTACTTGTTAACTTATTTTTCCATTCACCTTCTTGTGTGTAAATTACCTTTAACCAATATTAATTCTTTCTGTAAATTAGTATTAAAAATATATAAAACCAATCTCATTGTAATTACCAATATCATAGTAAATTCATATTATAAATTTGTGTGTGTGTGTGTGTGTGTGTGTGCGTGCGCACGCGTGCGTGCGCATGTAGACACACACATATTTATAATACTAATTTCATCTAAGATTGATAATTACAATAAGATTGGTTTTATATATTTATAATACTAATTTATATACATGTGTGTGTGTGTGTGTGTGTGTGTGTGTGTGTGTGTGTGTGTGTGTGTGTGTGTGTGTGTGTGTGTGTGTGTGTGTGTGTGTGTGTGTGTGTATTCAAAGGGATATTAGTCCTATAAAAATGAAGTAATACAAATTATTTACTATTGTTCTAAGGCAAAGTGTATACTTATTACATCAAATTATTTATACTACTATGTTTTGAAGGCCATTTTGTACTTAAATCCTAAAGTTATCAGTAGTCAACAATTCTATAAGAATAAAATTTCGAATTTTGGAAATTATTTTAATCCCTTACTACTATAGATTAATAAAACATATATTTTTTTTAATTAAGATTATAAATGATTTTGAAAATGATTTTAAATTATTATCTTAATCCTAGTCCTAATACTACAATTTGGTATTTGGGACTTATTAATTTTATACTTTAATTTTAATTTTAATTTTTTCATTGAGTAGGTATAAATTGTGAGAAAATAGTTTATATTGGTCATCTTAACAAGGATAAAATACAATTATCACTTGCTGATGCATTTTATATCCCTCGAGAATCTACTCAACAATCTTAGTCCAAAAATAAAGACTTTGTTGTTCATTTGCATGAAGAAAAATATGAGATAGATGGAGAAAAAATTCATGAAGATGAACAAGAATCAAAGAAATAAAAAATAACTTTCAAGTCCAAATGGAAAACAAGATATTTATGGGTTTATGTTATAAAAGAATGCAATGGTGTTGAAAGGATAAAATGTTCTTAGCATGCAAAATATAAGAGAGAGAGACTTATTTGTTAAAGATGGGAGTGCCACCCTTTAAGTCATCAGTCTAAGAATTCATGTATAATCAGAGCTTCATAAATTTGTTTTCTAAATTTTGGAGGGAGAAAGCAAACAAAGTAGTATCCTAATTACCAAACATGTAAAACCAATGGTAGACACCAAGAAGGGGAGAATCATATATGTGATAGAAAATATATGTTTTGTTGCCATATATATATATATAAGCTAATTTTTGTCTTGAATAGGTATAAAGGTACTCCACACATGCCTCTATAGATGAATACTTAGCATATACAAATACCACATCTGAAAAATATTTTATACACAATACAAAGGAGATATATTAGAAAAAGTTAAAATATGAAAATTTTAATCTATTGTACTCAATTTTAGTTGATGAAAGTATTGATTAGACTATAGAAAAACATTTAATAGTTTACATTACATATTTGATAAATGAAGGATGAGCTAAATGTGCAAGAAAATTTATATTCCTACTTCAAATAAAGGTTTGAATAGCTCAGTCTATGTATGATGTCATGATAAGTATTTTAGCAGAGATAAATTTATCCTTGATGAAGTTAGTTGGATTTGGATCTAATAGGGATTCTTCTATGAGGGGTATTCATGAAGGTTTATCTACTAAGCTTCATTGATATACTACTTAATTAATAGATATTCATTTCATAGTTCATTGAGAATCATTAACAAAAAATGATGCTTTATCTTATTTTTCAAAGCTATAATTTATTAAAAAATTATAAACAAAATTTATTCATGGCTTGAAAAATCTATTAAAAGACATGGAGCATTAAAGGATCTAATAGTCATTTCAAATTAGTCAGTTAGAGGTGTTGTAAATTCATCAAATTAGGTGGCTCTCTAAAGGAAAGGTCATGCATAGATTGTCAAACTCATGCCTATTTTATTGAGAGAATGGGGGTTATAGGATAAAAAAATATATGATTTGGTAAGTTTTTTCAAGTACAATTTTGCATCCATTTACTTATAGATGTGCTTATTGAGTTAAATAAATTGAATAGAAAGTTTCGAGATGACCATGTTGACATTAGTTATATTGTCACTACCTTAGATATTACTATCAACATACTTCATAGGAGATTTCAAAGAGAAATATTTGATGTAGGTAAAATACATATTTCATATTTTTAAATAGAGCACAAGGAAGAAATCTTGAGTTTGCAAGCTTGCCTAACTCATAAAGATCAGGGACATTAGATGATTGCATTCAACTGGGAAAACTTTTTATAGTGAAGCTTATTGACTCTCTAGATTCAAGGTTCACATATTTACCTATATTTAATGGTTCTAAGTTTTTTAGTACTCATAATTATGATGATGAGGTGGATGATAGAAACAATCAAACAAAAAAATGTGTAATATCTTTATGTAAAAAAATTACTATTGATAACTCACCTATTATAGGTACTATCAAATGTTTAGCTGAGATGGATGAATTTGTTTGTACTATGTATAAATCATACCCAAAAAATCATATGATTGGAGCATGGGATATTTGTGGTGGTGAACCTGAATGGTTTGAAGGGTTTCCATGTTTAATGTAGTTATGGAAAACTATTTTTGTTATTCTATCGAGCATGATAATATGTTAAAGATGTTTCTCAAAATTAAAGAGGCTAAAGAATGATGATTGATCTACTTTCTTTAAAAACATTGGATATGTTAATGTTTATTTCCCTTTGTACACCTCATGCTATAAATGAGGTAGATTGGAATGCTATTTATAATGAATGGAAGCATATAAATGTGTGAATGTCTCTTCTTCTAGACCAATAGATCCATTACTACAATAATTTGTAATAGAAAACTAGAGTAAAATTAAAACTTTGCAATAGTTGTAGTATCAAAAGGACAATTTAAATAGAATTTGAAACTAATGGTATAAGTTAAATAAATATATATTATATATTGTGTGTTTGAATCATTCTCAATTAAATTCAAATATAAGATTATATAGTTCATACTTTTAGTGATTAGCATTTTGTAAGTGAAGTGAAAGTTGATTGGAATTAATTTTAATACTAATTAAGACTATTCATAATCATTAATATAGCATTTACATTTATATATGTTTTATTATTAGACTATGAATAGGTACTGCTAATGCCTTTATTATTAGATTGGGTGAAAATGCAATAGTAATGAGCTAGGTGGTCTTGGATGTTTTTTATGCAATGACAATGGTGGTGTATATAGGTAAAAATAAAATCATGATGTTATTTTGCATCATGTTATTGGTTTTAGTTATATGCTCTAATTTGGCTACTACATTCCTACTTTCATCTTCAACCAATGGTTAGGATGAGTAGGGATACCAAATAATAGATGGGCTTAATAGATGCATGGGATAGGTCTTGGCATATGGAGGAATTACCATGAAACAAACTAGCTAGATATGGAAGAGTCGTGAATAATTGAGTTTATATTGTTAGTGTATTACATCACTTGGCTTATCGCCTAGTTAGGTATGTTAGTGTTTTACTTCACTTAGCATTACTTCAAGTTAGGTGATGTTAATTTGTTGTTAAGTGTGAGTTGTTATTTCACTCAGATCCACTTATTATTGCATCAATTATTCTTCTCCACCTATATCTACACACATATTTTTAGTTTAATAAACATGGTGTTCTAATATTCTTTACTAGTATGCACTTTTAACCTAGAGATTTTAGCTTATTTCTACATGGTATCAAAGCTCCTAGATTCTTGTAATGAGCATCAATTTATCTATTTGATTTATTTTTCTATATTCTATTGAATTTATTAAGAGGAATTTGCATACTAATTGTTTTAGTATTTGCATGTATTATATTTTATATTGGCATCTAGGTTTTGATCTATAAGAGGGTCTAATTTTTATCATGATATACATGTAATATAAGGATTTGACAAGGTTAATCTAAAGGTTTAGTTTAAGATTTTGAGAAGTTTTTCTACCATTGGCCTATGTGGTG
Organism: Torreya grandis; assembly: GCA_037957365.1. Lineage (NCBI taxonomy): Eukaryota > Viridiplantae > Streptophyta > Pinopsida > Cupressales > Taxaceae > Torreya > Torreya grandis. The sequence goes on from JARHVA010000085.1 coordinate 7,943,105, forward strand.
ATTAGAAAGTTTCCTTATTGAGTCTGTGGCTAAATGGTGGTGTATTTTAGCGTCCCATTAAAATTCACATTAAATTTAAACCATCGATAAGCTTAGATCCATGGTTACCTTATCCTATCTATACAGATCTATCCATGACATTCAAAATCCTTTTACAAGTGCTCTCATCATTGAGCATACAAGAGAATCAGGAAGGGGTCAATGGTTTTTATTTACAAAGGAGAATAAATATGGTTTACTTCAACTCATGTCTACTTGTCAACCTACTCTAGGATGTTCACTTGCACATAGATCTGCACTAAGTGACACTCAAGACTTTTGATCTTGCTAGATTTTTTTTCTTAAATTGGCATCATAAAACCTATATCCTCCTCATTTTATAGGTTTTTGAAGGTTGGTAAAGATGTATTTGTAGGCATTCTCAGTTTCCATGTTGGATATCTTGCACTCGACCAGGATAAGAACTATAGTAGCAACAATAGAAGAAGTAACCACACATCTATTGTTCACCCTTAGACCGAAACTACTTTCATTCCAAAAAATAAACCCTCAAACAGTAGTAATAGAATGAAAATCCCTATATTTATTTTCATGGTGGTGCCTTTCTATTAAATTCTCTATTGGATGATGCATACCTACTTCCATTTCCCTCATGGCAACATTGGTCTCATCTCTTTAGTAGGATCTTTGTCTCTTTACAAAAGTGGTAGTGCTTTTTACCTCTCCTTGCTAAAAGTTTGAAAACCTAAAACTCTGCCCTAATTTATTTTTAAAATTTCATTGTTTTTTAATTATTAATTTAAAAATCATTTTAATTTTTTTAATTAAGCTTTTTCATAAAATTACATGTAGGATTACATGGACAAGAGTATTTTTGACTTTAGTTGATATGAAGAAGAATATGATTTCATGTTGATTCCAATGAGTGGTTATACAACATGCTTGGTGTTTAAACTCTCAAGTATTTTAAACTTCTACTCTAGTTTTATTAAATAGGCTTCGTTTACAAGACATCTATTGTGTTATAAATTTTTATCAGTAGCTCGAAATTCAATGTCATGTTTTGAAAAAGTTTATGTTTTATAATTTCCCATGCATTGATCTATTTTATTTTATAAACTAATCTAAATTTATGAAGTGCCATATTCAAGGGGGGTTACCTATGTTATGGTCTCTACTACTTTATACAATGTAGATTGTGCATTAATTTATCTCATCTATATGGACTTATTTTCAACCTGATCTGAAGTCCATCTCTAGAGCATGCACCATTATTTTCCCTTATTATAGTACTAGTTGGTCACTTAGATGCATTCTTGATTATGCTCGACATCCCTTTCATGTTCATGATTTAGGGGTTCATTGCATTACTTACTTGGTATTGAAATTTCATAGTCCAATTCAAGGATCACTCTTGCACAACCCAAATACACTCTTGATTTAATTTCTTAGTTTCACATGATGTACTACAAGCCATCTTAGACTCCCTTTCTATCTGGAGTCAAGCTTGAGATTGATTGTACTACACCACTATTTGATGTAACCTTATATCTCCAACTTATTGGTAGTCTAATCTATTTAACTCAAACAAGGCCTAACATCTCATATGTTGTGAGCATTATCTTGAGATTCAAGTAAGAACCTCATGAATCATAATGGAAAATATATAAGAGGATTGGTCACAACCTTTAGGGTACTCTCAAATTTTGGATTCATTATAGATTTGGTATGGAGGTGGGCTTGGTTGGATTCATAGATTCAAATTAGGCAAGTGATAGTGAGAATCATAATTCCACTTCAGGTTATAATTTTTCACTAGGTTCTGGTCCTATCAATTGGTCTAGAAAAAAAAATGCTATTGATTTATAATTTATAGAGGTAGAGTACAGGGGAGTTATTAATGCAATTACTAAGGCTATTTAGCTATAAGAGATTCTTACTAAGTTTGGCATTTAATTCAAGCAGCCCATAATCATCTATTGTGACAACTAGAGAACCATTTAGATATGTAGGAATCTAGTTTAGCACCAACAAACCAAATACATAGAGATTCATATGCATTACATTTGGGAGCTTATTCATGGTTAGATCATTGACTTAAGTTTTTTGCCAATCTTCAGACTAGGTTGTAGATATCTTAACCAAACCTTTTAACAAGGTTAAATTCATTTATCTATGAGCTCTTCTTGGTGCATGATCTATTGTTAATTCAACAAGAAGGACATTAGAAGTACGTATTTATAATAAAACATAAATAAATGTTTTATTAATTATTATAAATAGTTTTAAATAGTATTTTTATATATATTTGTGGGACTAATATAAATTGAGATTAGAGTTGGTAATTATAATGAGATTAAAGTTGGTAATTACAATGATATTAGTTTCATATATTTATAATACTAATTCAACAATAAGGGCATTAATAGTACCTATTCATAGTCTACTAATAAAACATATAAATATAAACATTGTATTAAGAATTATAATGCAACTATTGGTTAGTGGAAGTTGACTATAGTGTCATTTATGATTATATGAGAATGGACTATTATTAGTTATGTTAAAGGTGTGTGTGATTAAAGATTACGCTCATCCTTTCTAGTGTATTCTTGGTATACCTTGTATGTGTTCACTAAAGCAATGAATAATTCTAGAATTTGGACAATGATCTAATGAGCTATGGAAACTTTACATTTACTCCTGGTCATATGATTAAATAATATACCTTGGCAATGATTTATAAATCATACCTTCCTTAATAAAGACCTAATTAATGTGCAAGACTATTTAAAATATGAGATTTTGGAAGGTCTTGTATAGGCTATTTAATTTTTGTGAATGCCTATGTTTTCATAATAACAGGATATGTTAATTAAAGTATAAGTAAGAAACAATTGGGTGTAAACCCCTATGGGTGGCTTATGGGATAGTATCCATATTTCATCAAGTAATTATTTCCCCATGCCACTTGCATGCTTATTATTTTGGATGATCACATGTGTGATGTCATCCACCCTAAACTAAGTGCATGATGTCTTATTTAGTTAATAAAAATAATTTCTTCTACTTGGATCTTTATCCTAAGTGTGTGTAGCATTTATTATTTACTAAAACAAAGGCATAATTTTTTCCTAAAGAACCTTGGATCAAGATATGGTGATTTAAGGGGGTAGGACTTGGAATAGTCCTCATTTGGGTGTTTTTCCCAAAGGGGTTTTGGACTTTTTAGCCTATGCCAGGGTGGATTAGGCTGTGGATTAGAGACATCCACTTGTTTTTCTCACAAGTGATAAGACTTTATAATCAAGTTAGTGAGATGGAACCTTGTGTCTGGTCATATAGACCATATGCTCATGTATTACAATTCCATCTTATCGTATTTTCTTATCTCGTGTTTTGCTAACTAGACATTCTGAGATGTACCTAATTCCATTCTTGCTGATTAAATCCTTATCTAATTGGGACAATTAGGATGCTTTGCAATGCATTAGTTTTATGTGGTGGGACCTTTTATTTTTCCATTGTACACTTCGATGGATAACTTTAAAAAACATCTTTGGGGTTGTTTCATCTAATCAACAATGTTAGTTCAAAAATGAAGATTTTTATGTTCATCTACTTGTATAAAAATATGAGTTAGATGGAGAATATATTCGAGAAGAGGAACAAACATAAAAAAAATAGAAAAAAATTTCAAGTCCAAATGGAAAATAAGATTTCCATGGGCTTATATTGTAAAATAATGTAATGGTGTTGAAAGGATAAAATGTTCATGGTGTGTAAAATATAAGAGCGAGAGATTCCATTTAAATAAGGGAGTACCACCATTGAAGTTAGTGGTCTAAGAATGCATGTAAAATTAGAGCCTCAAATTTGCTTTCAAATTTTTGGAGGGAGAAAGCAAACGAAGTAGCATTCTAATTATCAAATATGTAAAACTAATGGTAGACACTGAGAAGGAGAAAATCATATCTATGATAGAAAATATGTGTATTTTGTTTCCATAAATGATTTACCTTTATAAGTTTAGAAGCTAATTTATGACTTGAATAGGTATAAAGGAACTCCACACATGCCTCTAATAGATAAATACTCTGTATATACAAATACCACATCTATAAAAGAGTTCTAAATCTATGAATGAGGTATATTGGAAAAAGTTAAAAGATGAGGATTTTCATAGTATATTTTACTCAATTTTAGTTGATAAAAATAATAATAAGATTATAAAATAATATTTGATAATTTACATTACATATTTAACAAATGAAAGAAGAGGTAAATGTGTAACAAAATTTATGTGCCTCATTTAAATAAAAGATGGAATAGCTTAGTCTATGTATGATGTTGTAATAAGTCTTTTAGTAGAGATGAATTTATCTTTGATGAATTTAGTTGGATTTGGAACTGATGGGGATTTTCCTATGAGGGGTATTCATGAAGGTTTATCTACTAAGATTTATTAATATAATCCTTAATTAATAGATATTCATTTCATAGATCGTCGAGAAGCATTAACAACAAATGATGCTTCATATTATCTTTTAGAGTTATAATTTATTGAAAAATTTGCATAAAACAATTTATTAATGACTTAGAAAATGTGTTAAAAGACATGAAGCATTAACAGATATAATAGAGTCATTTAAAATTAGTCGATTAGAGGTGTTGAAAATTCATCAAACTAGGTGGCTCTCTAAAGAAAAGGTCATGGAATGGATTATCCAACTCATGCCTATTTTATTGAGAGATTGGGGGTTAGAGGATAAAAAGTTATATGATTTGGCAAGATTTTTTCAAGTACAATTTTACATTCATTTATTTGGAGACATGCTTATTGAGTTAAATAAGATGAATACAAATTTTTAAGATGACCATGTTGACATTAATTCCATTGGCACTACCTTAGATATTAATATTGAAATGTTTCATATGATATTTTAAAGACACATATTTGGGGCAAGCACAATACATATTTGATCTTTTTAAATAGAGCACAAGGAGGAAATATTGAGTTTATAAATGGAGCAAGTATAATACATATACACCCATTGAGATTTGAGATCTTACCTAACTCATAAAGATCATGGACAGTTGATGATTGTATTGAAATGGAAAAATAATTTATAGTGAAGGTTATTAACTATTTACATGCAAGGTTTATAGATTTAACTATATTTAATGATGCTATGTTTTTCAGTCCTTGTAATTATTATGATGAGGTGGATGATATAGACCACCAAATAAAAAAATGTTTAACATGTTTATGTGAAAATTTTACTATTAAAAACTTTCCTATTATAAGTACTATCAACTATTTAGGTGAGATGAATGAATTTGTTTGTACTATGTATAAATCATACCTCCAAAAGATATATGTTTGGAGCATGGGATCTTTTTTGAGGTGAACCTAAATGGTTTGAATTTTTTTTTTATGTTTAATGTAGCTATGGTAAGCTATTTTTGTTATTCTATCAAGCACAACAATATGTGAAAGAGGTTTATCAAAGTTAAACATGATAAAGAATGATGATCAATCTACATTTTATTTGAAAACATTGGATATGTTAATTTTTATTTTCATTTGTGTACCTAATGCTCTAAATAAAGTAGATTAGAATTCTATTTATGATGAATGAAAGCATATAAAAGTATGAAGGCCTATTTCTTTAGACCAATAGATCTATTACTATAATAGTTTGTAATAGAAGAAAATAAAAACTTTGCAATAGTTGTAGTATCATAAGAAATTTTTTAAATAGAAGTTGAAACCAATAGTATAATTTAAGTAAATATTTATTTTAATTTTGTGTATTTGAATTGTTATCTAACAAATTAGAATTTAGGCTTCTATAATTCATAATTTTAGTGATAAACATTTTGTAAGTGAAGTGAAAGTTTATTGGAATTTATTTTAATATTAATTAAGGTTATTTATAATGATTAGTAAAACATTTAAATTTATATATGTTTTATTATTAAACTATGAACCTATACTGTTAATGCCTTTCTTGTTAGATTAGGTGTAGATGCAACAATAATGAGCTAGGTTGGTCTTGGAAGTTTGTTATGCACTACAAAGGTGATGTATATAGGGAAAAATAAAAGCATGATATTATTATGCATCACATTATTGGCTACCATGTTCCTATTTCCATCTCTAACCAATGGTTGGAGTGAGTAGGGATACCTACTAATGGATGGGCTTAATAGGTGCATGGATCGGGTCATGGCATATGAAGGAATTATCATGAAATGAACCAGATGGATATGGAAGTTATGAATAATTGAGTTAATATTACTAGTGTATTACTTCACTTGGGTTGTCACCTAGTAAGGTATGTTAGTGTTTTACTTCACTTAGCATTAAGCCTAGTTATATGATGTTAATTTGTTGATAAGTGTGATTTACTATTGCAGTTAACTCCATTAATTATGGCATTAGTTATTCTTATCTACCTATATGTATACACATATTCTTAGTTTAATAAACATGGTGTTTCAATCTTATTTTTTGGTACATACTTTCAACCGAGTGATTTTGGCTTATTTATACATGGTATCAGAGCTCCCAAGTTTTAGTAATGAGCATTAGTTTATCTGTTTGATTTATTTTTTTATGTTCTCTTGAATTTATTAGAAGGAATTTTCATATTTATTGTATTGGTATTTTCACGTATTATCTTTTATATTGGCATCTAGGTTATGATTTGTAAGAGGGTCCAAAAATTGTCATAGTATACATGTAATACAAGGATTAAGCAAGGTTGATTTGTAAATTTGGTTTAAGAGTTTAAGGTTTTTTGTTGGCATTGGCCTATGTGGTGATTAAACAATTCCCTTGTGAAGTCTATGGCCTAATTGGTGGTGCATTTTAGCCTCTCATTAGTGTTCACATTGATTTTGAGCCATCAACAATCTTAGATCAATAGTCCTCTTCTCTCTATACAGATTCATCCACAACATGTGTAACCTTTCTACAAGCCACCCCATCATTGAGGACATAAGAGGCATAAATGGGTCAATATTTCTTATTTCTAAAGGAGAACTAGTCTAGTTTACTTTAACATATGTGTACTTGTCAGCCTACTCTAAGATGTCCACTTGCACTCAATTATGCACTAAGCAACACCAAAAACATTTGATCTTGTTGATCATGTTGGAGGTTTTTTCTCTTAAAGTGGCATCATACAACGTCCTTCCTCCTCATTTTCTAGGTTTTAGAAAGTTGGTCAAGATGTATTTGTAATCACTCTCAATTGCCATGCTAAAAATCTTATGTTTGACCAGGCTAAGAATCATAGCAGCAACAGTAAAAAAAATCAACCACATACATATTATTCACCCTTGGACTAAAACTAATTTTATTCCAAAAATGAAACCCTCGAAGGACAATAATGGATTGAAAAACCCTATATTTATTTTCATGGCGGTGCCTCTTTATTGAGTCCTCCCTTGTTCCCATTTCTCTCATGGCAGCATTGGTCTCTAATATTTAGGGTTCTATTTCTCTTTGCAGAAGTGGTGGCACTTTTTAACTCTCTTTGTTAAAAGTCTGAAAAACTAAAAAAATGCTCTAATTTCTTTTTATTTTTTTCTATTTTTTAATTATTAATTTAAAAATAGCTTTAATTTTTTAATTAAAACTTTTAATATATATTTTTTTTAGAAAAGTACATGTAGGAGTGTATGGGCCAAAGTATTTTTTTACTTTAGTTGATTTTAAGAGAACCAAAATTTCTTATTGATTCCAATGAGTGGTTATACAACATGCTTGGTGTTTAAACCCTCAAGTGTTTTAAACTTCTAGTGTAGTTTTATTAAATAGGCCTCATTTATTGTAAATCTATTGTGTTATAAATATTGATCGATAGCTCAAAATTGAGTGTCATGTTTTGCAAAATTTCATATTTTTTAATTTTATATGCATTGGTATACTTTGTTTTCTAAATTACAATAAAGTTATAAAATGCCATATTCAAATGTGTTTATCTATGTTATAGGTCCTACTACTTTCTACAATGTACTTCATGCACTAATTGCTCTCATCTGTATGGATCATTTTTATCCCAATCTAAATTCCATCTCTAAAGCGTCTACCATTATTTTTCCTTACTCTAGCACTAATTACTCACTTGGATGCATTCTCCATTGTGCACTGTCCCTTTCATGAGCATGATTTAGGGGTTCATTACATTACTGAATCAGTATTACAATTTCATGATCCAATTCATAGATCACTCTTCCAAAACCCAAGTACACTCTTGATTTACTTTCTCAGTTTCACATGATAGACTACAAGCCATCTCAGACTCCATTTCTATCTACAGTCAATCTTGAGGTTGATTATACTACACCACTAGTTGATGTAACCTTGTATCACCAACCTGTTGGCAGTCTCATCTATTTGTCTCAAACTAGGCCTGACATCTCATATGTTGTGAGCATTGTTTCAAGATTCATGTAGAAACCTCATGAGCCACATTGGAAAGTAGCTAAGCGGATTCATCACTACCTTCAAGGTACTCTTAGGCTTTGGATTAATTATAAATTTAGAACGGAGGTTGACTTGATTGGATTCATATATTCTGATTAGGTAGGTGATACCAATAATCACAAGTTCACTTTAGGTTATAATTTTTCACTAGGTTCTAGTCCTATCAATTGGTCTAGCAAAAATAAAATGCTATTGATTTATCATCTACATAGGTAGAGTACATGCGAGTTATTAATGTAGCTTCTTAGGATATTTGGTTTTAGAATATTCTTATTAATTTTGGCATTTCATTCAGGTAGTCAATAGTCATCTATTATGATAACTAGAGTACTACTCAAATATGTAAGAATCCATTTCATCACTAGTGAACCAAACACTTGGAGATTTATATGCATTGCTTATTCATGGTCAGATCATCGACTTAGTTTTTTGTTAGTATTCAAAATAGGTTACAAATATCTCCACCAAAAATTTTAATGAGATCAAATTCATTCATCTATGAGCTCTTCTTGATGTGTGATCTATTGTAGAAATGACATCATCTTCATGGGGGGCCTTCTAGTTCTCTTCTTTTTATTTTATCTCTTTTTGGAGGGGAGTTTTTCCCCACCATGTTTTCTTCCTTTCTCCACCTTTTGAGAGAATGTTTTGTATTTAGGTACCTTATCAGGGTTAGTTATCGAAACGCAATATATATATATATATATATATATATATATATATATATATATATATATATATATATATATATATATATATATATATATATATATATATATATATATAATACTAATTTATAGTGAGATTGATTTTATATATTTATACTACTAATTCAACAAGGAGGGCATTAGTAGTACCTATTCATACTCTAGCAATAAATTATATATAAATTAGTAATACACACACACACACACACACACACACATAAATAATACTAATTTATAGTGCGATTGGTTTTATATATTTATACTACTAATTCAACAAGGAGGGCATTAATAGTACCCATTCATACTCTAGTAATATATATATATATATATAAAATTTATTACTGGAGTATGAATAGGTACTATTAATGCCCTCCTTATTGAATTAGTAGTATAAATATATAAAACCAATCTCACTATAAATTAGTATTATTTATGTGTGTGTGTGTATTATTAATTTATATATAATTTATTACTAGAGTATGAATAGGTACTGTTAATGCCCTCCTTGTTGATTTTTTATATATATACTACGAATTCAACAAAGAGGGCATTAAGAGTACATATTCATACTCTAGTAATAAATTATATATAAATTAGTAATACACACACACACACACACACACACACACATATAAATAATACTAAATTATAGTGAGATTAGTTTTATATATTTATACTACTAATTCAACAAGGAGGGCATTAATAGTACCTATTCATACTCCGGATATATATATATATATATATATATATATATATATATATATATATATATATATATATATATATATATATATATATATATATATATATATATATATATTAGTAATACACACACATATAAATAATACTAATTTATAGTGAGATTGGTTTTATATATTTATACTACTAATTCAACAAGGAGGGCATTAATAGTACCTATTCATACTACAACAATATATATATATATATATATATATATATATATATATATATATATATATATATATATATATATATAATGTATTGTTGTAGTATGAATAGGTACTATTAATGCCCTCCTTGTTGAATTAGTAGTATAAATATATAAAACCAATCTCACTATAAATTAGTATTATTTTTAAATATATAGTGAGATTGGTTTTATATATTTATACTACTAATTCAATAAAGAGGGAATTAGCAGTACCTATCATAATTTAGTAATAAATTATATGTAAATATAAATATTGTATTGATTAATATAAACAATTTTAAATTATATTTTTATATGTATTTGTAAGACTAATTTAAAGTGAGATTAATGTTGGTAATTGAAATGAGATTAAAGTTGGTAATTATAGTGATATTGGTTTCATATATTTATAATACTAATTCAACAAGAAGGGCATTAGCACTACCTATTCATAGTCTAGTAATACAACATATAAATTTAAGCATTGTATTAATGATTATAAATAGTTTTAATTTTGTAATTATAATGAACTATGAGATTGGTAACTTGGTAATTATAAGGACATGTGATATTGGTAATCTCATAATTTGATAATTACATTGACCTATGAGATTAGTTATATATATTTACAATACTAATTTATAATTACAATTGAGATTGGTAATTTGGTAATTTACATTCAACGAGGTGAACAAAATGTGGACAAACAAGTTAACAACTACCCACACTCCACTTCCAGTCTCTTAGTTCCATGAAATTATATTAATGAAATTTATGTGACACAAAATTTCCAATGTTGATCCTACATTTATACTAAAACTTTAAGTTATTATACAAAAATCAACTAATGCATTATGCTAAAACTTGTAGTTTTTTAATATATATATATATATATATATATATATATAGAGTGAGATTGGTTTTATATATTTATACTACTAATTCAATAAAGAGGGCATTAGCAGTACCTATTCATAATTTAGTAATAAATTATATGTAAATATAAGTATTGTATTGATTAATATAAATAATTTTAAATTATATTTTTATATGTATTTGTAAGACTAATTTAAAGTGAGATTAATGTTGGTAATTGAAATGAGATTAAAGTTGGTAATTATAGTGATATTGGTTTCATATATTTATAATAATAATTCAACAAGAAGGGCATTAGCACTACCTATTCATAGTCTAGTAATACAACATATAAATTTAGGCATTGTATTAATGATTATAAATAGTTTTAATTTTGTAATTATAATGAACTATGAGATTGGTAACTTGGTAATTACAAGGACATGTGATATTGGTAATCTCATAATTTGATAATTACGGTGAACTATGAGATTAGTTATATATATTTACAATACTAATTTATAATGAGAATTGAGATTGGTAATTTGGTAATTTACATTCAACGAGGTGAACAAAATGTGGACAAACAAGTTAACAACTACCCACACTCCACTTCTAGTCTCTTAGATCCATGAAATTATATTAATGAAATTTATGTGACACAAAATTTCCAATGTTGATCCTACATTTCTACTAAAACTTTAAGTTATTATACAAAAATCAACTAATGCATTATGCTAAAACTTGTAGTTGATATATATATATATATATATATATATATATATATATATATATATATATATATATATATATATATATATATATATATATATATATATATATATATATATATATATATATATATAGAGATTGGTTTTATATATTTATACTACTACTTCAATAAAGAGGGCATTAGTAGTACCTATTCATAATTTAGTAATAAATTATATGTAAATATAAATATTGTATTGATTAATATAAATAATTTTAAATAATATTTTTATATGTTTTGGTAAGACTAATTTAAAGTGAGATTAATGTTGGTAATTGAAATGAGATTAAAGTTGGTAATTATAGTGATATTGGTTTCATATATTTATAATAATAATTCAACAAGAAGGGCATTAGCACTACCTATTCATAGTCTAGTAATACAACATATAAATTTAGGCATTGTATTAATGATTATAAATAGTTTTAATTTTGCAATTATAATGAACTATGAGATTGGTAACTTGGTAATTACAAGGACATGTGATATTGGTAATCTAATAATTTGATAATTACGGTGAACTATGAGATTAGTTATATATATTTACAATACTAATTTATAATGAGAATTGAGATTGGTAATTTGGTAATTTACATTCAACGAGGTGAACAAAATGTGGACAAACAAGTTAACAACTACCCACACTCCACTTCCAGTCTCTTAGTTCCATGAAATTATATTAATGAAATTTATGTGACACAAAATTTCCAATGTTGATCCTACATTTCTACTAAAACTTTAAGTTATTATACAAAAATCAACTAATGCATTATGCTAAAACTTGTAGTTGTTTTATATGACCAATCTCACCACTATATATATACACACACACATACATATAAATGTGTGTGTATGTATATATATAAAGTGGTGAGATTGGTCTTATATATATATATATATATATATATATATATATATATATATATATATATATATATATATATATATATATATGTGACCAATCTCACCACTATATATATGTATACACACACACAGACACATGTGTGTGTGTGTGTATATAAGGTGGTGGGATTGGTCTCAATATATATATGACCAATCTCACCACTATATATATACACACACACACATATATGTGTGTGTGTATGTATATATATAAAGTGGTGAGATTGGTCTATATATATATATATGTATGTATGTGACCAATCTCACCACTATATATATGTATACACACACACACACACACACATACATATGTGTGTGTGTGTATATATAAGGTGGTGGGATTGGTCTCATTATATATATATATATATATATATATATATATATATATATATGACTGACTTTCAGAGTATTTTATTTATATATATATATATATTTTTTGACATTGAATATTTAATTATTATCTAAAATTATTTTTAATGAGTAATACAACATTTACATTTATATGTATTTTATTAGTGGACTATAAACAATTATTGTTAATGCCCTTCTAGTTGGATTGGGTGTTGAGGCAACAGTAATATGTTGGGTTGGTCTTGAAAGTTTTTTGTGCACTAAAAAATGTTGTGTTTATAGGTAAAAACAAAAGCATGATGCTATAATGCATCATGTTTTTTGTTTTAGTTGTATTCTTCAACTTGGTTATTGCATTCCTATTTCCATCTTCAACTGATGGTTGGGGTGGGTAAGGATACCCACTAATGGATGGGCTCAGTAGGTGCATTGACTTGGTCTTGCCATACAAAAGAATTACCGTGAAATGTACCAGTTGGATATGGAAGTTATGAATATTTGAGTTGATATTGTAAGTGTAACATTGCAGACTTAGATTTAAATAAACCCAATTATGTGATTTAAAAGTTTTATTTTATCTTGTTAATGGAAAATAGAAGTACATTTGATTTGTATAAAGTGAGATGTTATGAATTATGATTATTGTACCCTTTTGGGTGAGTGTTATAATTTCATTGAATAAATTATGTAGGTTGCATTTTCAAAATTTATTAAGTATTTATTTATTTATTTATTTATTTTTGTGTTTGAATTGTTCCTCAACAAATTGAAATCAAGGCTTTTATAATTCATACTTTTAGTGACACACATACTAAATTTACTCTTGTCAATCTAAGGGCAGCTAAATTTATTCTTGTTAATCAAAGGGACACTAAATTTATACTTGTTAATCGAAGAGCAATTATTTTTAACAACTTTTCATCATAAAAGTGTTGGATACATAAATACCCTTCAACTTGAAATGAAGACCAACCCTTCCAATTTGATCAATCCAAGAATAAAACAATACATTTTTTTGTTGACTATCCAGGAATTATTATAAATAAACAAACATTAATAACCTGCATTGTTGTCTTCAAATCTTATGGCTGCCCACCCGCCAGCAGGAACTCCAATGGTGTTGAGAAGCTGAGGATATACCAGGTTCAATTTGGCAGAATCTATTTGGGGATTATAGTTACCAAATCCTTGCCCCATAACGGATAAATCTTGCCCATGAAATTGTATAGGGTGGATCTCTATGGTAAGAATGTCGGTATTCTGAAAAACTATTTACACAGAGGTATTGTATTTCAGAAATTTTACTTTGGTAGCTGAATCTGTATTCCAAAAGGTCGGCGGCATTGGGGACCGTGGATATTTACGAGTGCAATCAAACTTCATTGGAGGAATGTCGGGAAAATCTCTCGTGAAAACTCCATCAATGCCAAAATAGTAGGCCAGTAAAATATCAAATTGAGGCCTGACAAATGAAATGTTATTGAAGTTTCCAACAGCTCTGATGGGGTTCACCCATCGACACGGAATGTCTGGATGGCTTATGATCCCATAGCCCACTGTTATCAACATTTCTTCATCAACAGTTTGTAGTGGATTTAAATGCAGTGGGAGTGTCATAAAATGAAGGAAGTTTGGGCATAACCAGAATAGAGTATGTGCTTCCACTGTATTGTAGGATTGTTTTTGTTGAGATATTTACGAATTTGGTATCATCAGGGTTGTTATCGTATGCCCGGGAGGCCATGTAGTAGAGTTTTGGCGGCTGGCGAGTGTTTAGAAGGACATCCATAGTCTGCCCTGGCTGTATGAGCACTAGCTTGGTTTTGTATGGTTTTGTGTAAGAGGCATCCATTAGCACAATTGTGAGTGTCTGCATGCAATGTTGAAAAAGAATGCATGATTCAGGGCAAAATTTACCATCCTTAGTAAGTAATATTTTCCTTTCTCAACTGATATACGCGAAGTATTTGCATCCACATTTCATTAGTGAATGTTAGCCTCACACTGAATAATGATTTGAAGTACAATGATAATCATAAATTCGACAAGATAGAATCAACTGTTTGAAATTTGAATGCTTATTATAATATGGACAAATCTTAAAGACTCAGTGCTCTACATGCTTCAAAAAGTTGTGTTACTATATGTACTACTGTGTCCAATCAGGGGCGCCTATGCTTTATTCTATGAAGGGAGAAATTGCATATTTTTGTTAAACGTATTAGTGGAAAATTTTAGAATTTTTTTAATGATTCTAAGATCTTCCTGAAACAACATCTTTAAAAAATAGAATTGTGTCTACCTTCTAAATTTAAAAAAATAATATATATATTTAAAACCACTATATACAAACTTGCATATGGCCACAGATTTACAGTGTGGATAATGTGGGATGGCAGTTCCCACCACTTTCTGTCACTCGAAAGGGAAATTTTTACGAATTTTGGATAGTGATTCAATGTTGAATATTAAAGAATATTATTATTAATCGATTATATTTTTTTTTTCATTTATTTTTTTTAATCTTTTTTCAATTTTATTTATGTAAGACAACAAAAACATCTGTGTTTTGCTGTAATGTCAATACATAGTAATATTTAAAAACATAATGTAATCACATAATGTTTTTTTATTTAACGGTTTGTTCCTTGTCCATCTTTTTCTTTATTTGTTGTCTCTTTGAACTCCTCTCAATAGGTGGTTGAAGCAACAAAGATGACAAATTTTAATATAGAGAGAAGTTTTCTCTACCTAGTGGATGGACAAATTGATGTTGGCATTCTCGCTTTTGATAAGAAAGTGAAACATCAAGGTTGTAAATATTATCAGTTTATTTCTTCAAGCATTCTATCCTCTCAATCCAAAGATTTATAGCCCAATGTTAATGTTGATTCAATGATCAAACATAGAGGGTGTAGCTTAGATACTTAAAAAAAATGAGAATGAAAGTAGAGGAAATGGTTAGTGATGACTTGTAATCAATGATGGAGGTTCTCCTATCTTGAAAAGAGAGAAGATCGGTTGATGCCTCGAGAGAGCTTTTCCTTTAATTTAAAGTTTTTATTTCAATTTTTTCAATTGTCTTTCTTTTAAAAGGTTGTTCCTTGATGGTCAGGTTATTCTAGAAGTACAATTCATTGTTGTTGTATGTTTATAGTCCTTTTGCTGCTAGTTTATGATATTGTTTGACTTTAACTTTTTTAGTTCTATTTTATTAAGAGATCTTATAGATTGAAAAGAATTGTATTTCTAATATTCCATTCTTGTGTAAGGGTTTGGGTCCTTTCAAAAATCTTTCTTGGTTGACTGAGTTAGTTGATTATGACTCTATATCTAATTTACAACTCCAGTATTTGAAAAATATATCTTTAATCATTTCATAATTCTGATAAAAAATATTTCCCCAAAATAAATAAATATACAATTTTATATTCACAATTTGATTAAAAAAATCAAATAAAAAATAAATCATACCAGTCAATTTTTAGATATTACTCATTGATATTATCTCTTATAATAAATTAACCCCAATATTTCTTTTAAATATTATTTATATATTCCAATAATTTAAACTCAATACTCTTTTTTAAGTATTATTTATCTATTACATTAAGTTATGTTTAATTTTTTTATTAAAATATTAGACATTATTTAAATAAATTTAATAGTAATAAAAAGTAGAAATGTTAGTATTAAGCCGACAATAAAATTAGCCAAATAACATATTTATATTAAATATAAAGATGCATAAAAATGCTAAACATACAACTATTTTCGAGAAAAATATATAAATATACATAAAAATGTTAAATATACACAACAATGTTTTCACTAAAGAACATATGTTTATACTTCTCAATTAACAAATAAATATGTTTATGTATATATATTCTTTGCATGGTGAAACAGATGGTACTGTTCATGACAGATTTATTTATATAGAGAAATTTTCAAGTGAAATTTCTTCTGACAGGAAGAGATTACATCGCGGGGACTTTGAAGTGGTCAAGAGATTAAAAAATACCATATTCTATTAAACATAAGTCAATGAACAGATATATACCATTTAATCGTTCGTATATATATATATATATGCTTGGAGTCGCTAACAACCAAGTCGCAGCGCCTGTGCAGAGTCAAGAGATTATTATATTTATATATATATCAAACATACGTCAATAAACAAATAAATGTCGGCGCCTGTGCAAAGTCAAATGCTGGCGTTTTCCACAGCGAGAACGCTTCAATTCTCTTGTAGTCGGCCCGCATTTTATGGATAGTGAAATCATTCATTAGTCAACCTTCCATCCTTCACGAAAACGCGTTTGGACTCGGCACCTGAGACAGAATGGAAGAATTCATCTACAGCGTCTGTATTTATTGGAATTGAGAGTTCATCTAGTTCGTCAATGGTAGATAGTTTATGGAAAATGTTGTAGTTTAATTGGTAAGTTGATAATTTGACATACTATTTATTAATTATAAATTTTTCAATATAAATGATTATATAAATAAAGTTATTTATTAATTATAAAATTTTCAATATAAATGATTATATAAATAAAGTTAAAATCACTAAATGTAATTGAAAGATGATAAAGTTAAATCATTTAATGTAATTTAAAATATAAATAGATAATATTAATGGAAATTTGATTTTTTCAATTAAAAAATAATAATTATATACATGGAAGTTCAATATTTTAAATTACTCATAGATTTAATCAATAAAAAATATTAAATATAGAAATAATTTATTAATAGCTTAAAATATCTATAAAATAATATATAAAAAAATATATTGTTATAAATTATTATAATTTAATATATATTTTATATATATTACAATTTTTCCATTTACATATTTTCATAATCTATAATATATTCATGAAAAAATAGTTTGCGAATGTAAGCAACGAGAAAAAATATCCAATCAACAAGAATGCTTCATTTCAAGTTGAACCATCAAATGAAAATATTTTAAAATTTGAATTTCAATAATACATATTTTAAATATGAGCTAAAATTTGAATTGACTATGTCATATAAAATGAGAGTATTTTAAAATTTAAATTTCAATAATATGTTTTTTAAAAGAAAAATTTGTTTAATGCTATATGAAATGGAAAACAAAATGAAAATTTTAATACAATAATAACTATTACAAGTTAAGTAGAACAATATTATAAAAGTACATATACAATATAAGTGAAAGCTTTATAAAAACTTACTTTATTTTAGAATATATATATATATATATATATATATATATATATATATATATATATATATATATATAAAATAAATAAATAAAAAAAACTAAAAATCTAAAATAAGTAAAAAAACTAAATAAATTATTAAAATAATTATATATCAAATTTTATATATATTAATTCTTAAATATTTAAATTTCAATATATTGAGTGGAAGTTTCCTAAAAACATAAGAAATTTGAAACTAATATTACACATCTACTTTTTATATAGAAGCTCAAATTGCTACTTGGAATTAACATCTATTTCCTTTTTGACTTGGAATTCATTAGATCAGCCATGACACATTTAGAAATATCTATTTGAATACATATAAAATTGAACCCATACATGATTTGTCATGTTTAAACATTTCTATGTCACTCATAGCTCCTATTCTAATATGCTATCTAGCTTGTGGGCTCTTATTCTCCACCCAAAAAAAACACTACTAAGGCATCCCTCACTTTGTTCTCTTCTACCACTAGAAAATTGACTATCCACTACTTAGAGACACCTTTATACACGTGTAATAATGTGTTACATCAATAGACAAAAAGGGTGTTATAGACAAACATAAATATCTAGTTTATCACTGTGAATGTGCATGCTACAAGATTAGTTCAAAAAGAACTTGGAAACATCACAAACGTTTCTTTTTGAGTTGGAATTCATTAGATCATCCATGACACATTTAATAATATCTATTTAAATACATATAAAATTAAACCCATACATGATTTGGCACGTTTAAACATTTCTATGTCACTCTTAGCCCCTATTCTAATATGTTATCTAGTTTGTGGGCTCTTATTCTCCACCCAAAACAAACACTACTAAGGCAACCCTAACTTTGTTCTCTTTTACCGCTAGATAATTGACTATCCACTACTTAGAGACACCTTTATACATGTGTAAGAATGTGTTACATCAATACACAAAAAGGATGTTATAGATAAACATAAATATCTAGTTTATCACTGTGAATGTGCATGCTACAAGATTATTTCAAAAGCAACTTAGAAACATTACAAATGTTCTTTTTTGAGTTGGAATTCATTAGATCAGCCATGACACATTTAATAATATCTATTTAAATACATATAAATTTGAACCCATACATTATTTGGCACGTTTAAACATTTCTATGTCACTCTTAGCCCCTATTCTAATATGCTATCTAGCTTGTGGGCTCTTATTCTCCACCCAAAACAAACACTACTAAGGCAACCCTAACTGTGTTCCCATCTACCACTAGAGAATTGACTATCCACGTATTAGAGACACCTTTATACATGTGTAAGAATGTGTTACATCAATACAAAAAAAGGATGTTATAGACAAACATAAATATCTAGTTTATCACTGTGAATGTGCATGCTACAAGATTAGTTCAAAAACAACTTAGAAACAATACAAACATTCCTTGTTGAGTTGGCATTAATTAGATTAGCCATGGCACATTTAATAATATCTTTTTAAATACATATAAAATTGAACCCATACATGATTTGGCACATTTAAACATTTCTATATCACTCTTAACCCCTATTGTAATATGTTATCTAGCTTGTGGGCTCTTATTCTCCACCCAAAACAAACACTACTAAGGCAACCCTAACTTTATTCTCTTCTACCACTAGATAATTTACTATCCACTACTTAGAGACACCTTTATACATGTGTAATAATGTGTTACATCAATACACAAACAGGATGTTATAGACAAACATAAATATCTAGTTTATCACTGTGAATATGCATGCTACAAGATTAATTCAAAATCAACTTAGAAACAACACAAACATTCATTTTTGAGTTGGAATTCCTTAGATCATCCATGACACATTTAATAATATTTGTTTAAATACATATAAAATTAAACCCGTACATGATTTGGCACGTTTAAATTTTTTTGTCACTCTTCGTCCCTATTCTAATATGTTATCTAGCTTATGGGCTCTTATTCTCCACCCAAAACAAACACTACTAAGGCAACCCTAACTTTGTTCTCTTCTACCACTATATAATTGACTATCCACTACTTAGAGACACCTTTATACATGTGTAATAATGTGTTACATCAGTACACAAAAAGGATGTTATAGACAAACATAAATATCTAGTTTATCACTGTGAATGTGCATGCTACAAGATTAGTTCAACAACAACTTAGAAAAAACACAAACATTCCTTTTTGAGTTGGAATTCATTAGATCATCCATGACACAATTAAGAATATCTATTTACATCCATATAAAATTGAACCCGTATATGATTTGGCACATTTTTATGTCACTCTTAGCCCCTATTCTAATATGGTATCGAGCTTGTGGGCTCTTATTCTCCACCCAAAACAAACACTTCTAAGACAACCCTAACTTTATTCTCTTCTACCACTAGATAATTGACTATCCACTACTTAGAGACACCTTTATACATATGTAAGAATGTGTTACACCAATACACAAAAATGATGTTATAAACAAACATAAATATCTAGTTTATCACTGTGAATGTACACGCTACAAGATTAGTTCAAAATCAACTTAGAAACAACAAAAACATTTCCCCCCTCCATTTTAGGATTTGTTATGCACTGCTTGACACAAAAAAACCATTACAAGATCATTCCTATGCTTCCTCATGCTTTGTTAGATATTCCAAGTTCTTCTCACCCAATCAGATATATTCCTTAATTATTTCAAGACCTTCCAATTCTATGGAGTCATTGAAAACAATGGAAAAAAAAAGAAATTCCAATTAACTTTGTAGTGAGTAAAAATTACAAATGATAAATTATGCTAGAGAAAAGTGCTATATAAGAAATGGGAAAGTTGTGTAATGTTTGGAATCAACTGGATGACATGAGGACTCGGTCTAATGAAATTATTCCACTTATTCATTTCAAAAAATATCTATATTCTTAGTATCCAAGTATTCATTGAGATTTCCATTATTTTAAATTAAATATGCAAGTTTCATTAATTTTTAGATATATTTAAATCAGATTTTTCTTTCAGCCTATTAGAAGTCATATCCTATGATATATACTCAATAGAAAAAATAAAACCACTTGATATTCACATAAATTGGTGACTGAAATGGATTTAAAAATTTAATATTATTTAACTTAAAGGTGAGTATTGGAATATATTTTGATAAATTTTTTAGTCAATATTTATGTTTTAATTTAAGTTTATAAAGTATTATTCCCTCATTTTTTCTTGTTAATTGTATATGTGAAGACATTATATGGAATCATTAAATTACATAAAATATTGACATGTCATAATGAGGGAATACACCTATTTAAATGCAATTGATCCTAATTGCATAGTTGCAAACATCTTAAATCATTTTGGTTTAACAATTACATCCGTTAATGACCACCAGATCTTTATAATTTATAAACACTAGATATCTCTCCTACCAGTGTTTATTCGGCTATTTGACATAACCCCATTCTGCAATTTTTAAGATCCTAAGATCACATGTTCATCTTCTTGAGAGTGATCATTTATTCAACTGCCCCATCCCATACTTTTACCTATAGTAGGTGTGAAACCACCTTCTTAGGCAAATGATAGTTACAAATCTGTCACCTTCTTAAATTATTAATTACAAAAAATAATCTAGTTATAATTTTTGTTAGTTTCATTATGAACACTTGTAAAGCTAAATAATGGAATGGTATCAAAAATGTAACATTCACATATCCTTTCCACTTTGCTTGCACTTATATTTTTCTCCAAGTTCACCCATAAAGATAAATGCTTCTCATTTTCATATACACACATCCATGTTTTTTCCAAATGTATCAAATAATATATTTGATACAAAACCATTGTCTTGTATTGTTATGTAACATTCACATATCCTTTCCATTTTGCTTGCACTTATATTTTTATCCAAGTTCACCCATTAAGATAAATGATTTTCATTTTCATATACATGCATCCATGTCTTTTACAAATGTATCAAATAATATATTTGATACAAAACCAATGTTTTGTATTGTAATGTAATACAAAACCATTGTTTTAATTTTCCCATTAGTATACCTTGGTTAGATTATTTTTTATTGTATGGTTTCATGGAAGGAGTTGTTTTATAGGTTGTATATAATTGTCAAACAATTAAAATTGTACACATAAATATTTTTCCCTAAAAACTAAGTGTAAAGGTTGTTTGGGAAAAGTATTTTTATAGATAGATAGAGGTTGGGGGCTATGGTTTCTAAGCAATTGTGAATATTTTTTTAAGATTTAAAAACCACTTTTAATTTATGAAAATTATTATATAAATATATTGGAAGTCTTTCTCTTACAAACAACTCTTTAAATTTATACTAACAATAAAATTTATAACATAACTTACTCATGAAATCGTGTCACTAAAAATATACACCAAAATTATCTCTACAAAACCTTTTAAAACTGTCATTAAAAAACTACATGAAACAATGCTATTAATTTTTTCCTTATGATATTTCCTAAGTTGTATGACATATACACCTTGGAGTCTACATATATTTGAAAAGATACTTTAGCCTTGGTTTATCATAAATCAATTTATAGGTTGACAATTTTGGTTAAGTTAAATTCTATTTTTTACGTTGAATTTATATTATATTATATTTTATTATTATTTGTTTGTTTGTTCGTATTTCCCTCCTTATACTATTCAAATCTTTATCTCTCTCCTAATTATCTTCTTAGGTTTTTTATTTTTTATTTATTTTTTATTCTCTTAAAAAAATTTATTGAAATTTTAGTATTTTGGATGAGACTTTACCATACTCTCCACCTCATACTTGATCAAAATCCATATATTTATTTTAGAATTTTATCTTATATATTTATCTTTTTTTCAATCTTTTTACATTCATTCTTTCTAATCCACTTCAAATTTTTTACTGTTGTTTGAGGTTTAGACTTTGCTCGTCTATGAAAATTATTTAAAACTCCAAAAAAATATTTCACATATTACCTTGGATTTCAGGGTTTCATAATTATTTTGCTCTTTATTTCTTCTTTTAATTTTATCGAATATGTTTCGAAGTCAATCTCTCCATTCATTTTTTTTGGATAGAGAATGATAATAGAAAATGGGTCTTTATCTCATAGTACAACATAGTCTAACAATTAGATCAAACTAATAATGACAAAATAAACATTCAGGGGAATAGTAGTAGATTGGTAGAAAGTGAAAAAGATAAGCAACCATAAAGACATCTACTTAGTTACAAGAGATAAGACCAAAGAAGAAAAACCCAAAAGTTTTATAAATAAAATGACTAACTAATAATAATAAAAGTCCATTAGTAGTCCAGGAGAAAAAAGGAAGCACTGCCATTGACAAAATGAATGAATGAACAAAGACGCCACCACCAGAAACCCTATCAACCAACCTCCAAAACAACTTTCAAACACTAATCCAAAACCATTGTTCCAATAATTTTGACAATATTTAACCCAATATAAAATCATCGACTTCTCCAAACATCTTAAATAATAGTATTGTTCATGTACCATTTTGTTTCTCTCTTACAGAGTTCCCTTTCATATAGCTTGTGTTAGCGCTTGGGGATGTTTTCCCCTTGTCTTTATTTTAGTTATTGGAGTCATTTTGCTTCTTATTCTTATGTATTTTAGCAACCTAATCTTGTCCATATTTTTTTGTATTTTTATATTATTTTTATCATATTTTTTTATTTTTTTTATATATTTTCAATTCTTTTTACATTTTAATGCACTCTCTCTTGAACAATCTTTTTTGATGTTTTCGTTGATTTTTAATCTTCAAACAATTTAATTCTTTATAGATTTTTTACTTTTATCAACATTTATGCCTATTTTCATTTTATGATATTTTTGCATTAAAAAATTGAAAGCATTTCAAGTTCCTATTTAATTATTTATATTTAAATATAATAAAAAATAAGTAAAATAAAATTAGGTATAATGTCTACTTTCCTTACTAAATCTTACATTCAGGATTAAAAGTTTTTGACAAAATAAAATCCTAAATTCCCACTTTATTGTGTTAGACTCGTTAAAGATCATTCAATGTAACTTCTTGTCTTATGTTACATGAATTGATACTTGTTTTTGTTAGTTTTTTGAATTGATGTTACATAGACAATTTCATATAAATATAATTTTTTAATGATGAAAATTAAAAATTTGTGTTCTTATAAAAGAGGTTATAAATTTGAATTCTTTTGAAAATAAAGAATGTAAGTTTCATTACTAATCCACCCAACAATAGTTAAAAAGAAAGATAACACTACAAAAGATAATTAATAATCGTTAAAAAGATTATATATATATATATATATATATATATATATATATATATATATATATATAGATATAGATATATATATATATATATATATGAATGAGAAGGATAAGTTAAATCAATATTACAAACAAATATTTATGTGGAAAAAAAAAAAAAATTATATTAAAAAAAATAAAATAAAATAAATTTTATTGGGACTAAGATATGTAAACCATCAGTTGAGATACAACGTTTTTAAAAAAAAAAAAAAAATTGAAATTAATGAAAATAGGAAGAAATTAAAGTGACTACAGATCAATAGGCATTATCACAATCCTTGTGATCACTTTTGAATGATGGAACCGCTTAGAGAAAAAAATGCTTTCCTCAACTTTATTTTAACAATCTTCATCTAGCATTGGGGTAGATGAGCAGGAGGAGGAAGCAATCGCTCTGATTCTTCTTTCCCATTGTCCACAACAAATACCATGTCAAAACCAAGTTCTGAATGTTCTTCAAAATGGCAATGCACCAGCCAAACACCTGTTGCACAACAATGAATATAAACAGTGAATCCAGAAATAAAACGGCAATTTTCTCATCTAGTATTCACGAATTAAGATAAATAGACAAACATTAGTTACCTGGATTGTTGGCTCGAAATCTTATGGCTGCCCACCCGCCAGCAGGAACTCCAATGGTGTTGAGAAGCTGAGGATCTACCAGGTTGAATTTGGCAGAATCTGTTTGGGGATTATAGTTACCAAACCCTTGCCCCACAACGGAAAAATCTTGCCCATGAATGTGTATAGGATGGTTCTCTATGGTAAGAATGCCGGTATTCTGAAAAATTATTTGCACAGAGGTATTGTATTTCAGAACTTTTACTTTGGTAGCCGACTCTGTGTTCCAAAAACTCGGCGGCGTTGGTGACCGCGGATATTGACGGGTGTAATTAAACTTCAAGGGAGGATTGTCGGGAAAATCTCTGGTGAAAATTCCATCGATGCCGAAATAGTAGGCCTGCAAAATATCAATTTGTGGCCTGACAAATGAAATGTTATTGAAGTTTCCAACGGCTCTGATGGGGTTCACCCATCGACAGGGACTGTCTGGACAGCTTATGATTCCATAGCCCGCTGTTATCAACATTTCTTCGTCAACAGTTTGTGCTACTAAGGGAAAGAGGCTTCTCAGTTGGGTACTGAGTTTAAACGCAGTGGGAGTGTCATAAAATGAAGGAAGTTTGGGCATAACCGGAGCAGAGTATGCACTGCCACTGTATTGTAGGATTGCTGTTGTTGAGATATTTACGAAGTTGGTATCATCAGGCTTGCTATCGTAGGCCCGCGCGGCCATGTAGTACTGTTTTGGTGGCTGGCGAGCGTTTAGAAGCACATCCACAGTCTGGCCCGGCTGTATGAGCACTAGCTTGGTTTTGTATGGTTTTGTGTAAGAGGCATCCATTGCCACAACTGTGACTCTGTGCCTTGCAATTTTGAAAAAGAATGCATGATTCAGGGCACAATTTACTATCCTGAGTAAGTACTGTTTTCCTTTCTCCACTGATATACGCGAGGTATCTGTATCCACAATTCATGTGTGAATGTTATCCTCACATTGATTAATGAATTGTGTTAGCATTAAAATAATTGCAAGTACTAGAAGAATGATAATCATAAATTCTACAAGCTGATAGAATTAACTGTTTTAAATTTGAATGCTTACTACAGGGTTATATTTGTGAATCTCAAAGACTCGGTGCTTTACATACTAAACAATTTTTGTATGTTAAAATATGTACTTCGGTGGCCAATCAGGGGAGCCTATACCTTATTCTATGAAGGGAGAAATTGCATATTTTTGTTAAATGTATTAGAGGAAAGTTTCAGATTTTTTTTTAATGATTCCATGTTCTTCCTGCAACTTCATCCTAAAAAACAGAATTGTCTATCTTCTAAATTTATAAAAATATAAAACATATATAAAACAACCATATACAACCTGACATTTGGACACAAATATATAAAATGGATAATGTGGGGTGGCAGTCCCACCACTTCCTGTCACTCAAAAGAAAGATTGTATACAAATTTTGTATAGGAGTTTATGATGAATATTAGAGAATATAATTATTAATCGATTAATTTATTTATTTTTTTAATTTTTTTTATTTTTTTTCATTTTATTTATATAAATGTAAGGTAAGAACAAACATTTTAATGTATTGTTGTAATGCCAAAATTTAATAATATTAATTAAAAATAAAAATAAAATAAAAATATTTAAGAATATTAAAAATTTTAACATAATCACATAATATTTTTTGTTTAGCATTTTATACTTTTTTCATTATTTATTTATATATTTTATTTTTTTGAACTCCTTTTAATTGGTAGTTCAAGTAATATAGGTAACAGATTCTAATATGGAGACAATTTTCTTTTAATTAGTCAATGGAAAAATTGATATTGGTATTATGATTTTTGGAGGGAAAAAAAAAAAAAACCGTCATAGTTATAAGGTTATCGAAGTTATCAGTTGACTTTTTTAAATATTCCATCCTCTATTTAATCTAGAGGTTTGTGGTTCAAAGTTAATGATGGTTTGATAATTAAACATAAAGGATGTAAATTAGACACTAAAAGACTGGATAGAAGTAGAGCAAATGGTTGGCTATCGCTATCAGTTGATGATGATGGCTCTCTTACCCTGAAAAGAGAGAAGATTGGTTGATAACTGGAGAGAGGTTCTCCTTTAATCTAAATTTTTTATTTCAATCTTTTCAATTGTCTTTCTTTGAAAAGTTTGTTCCATGATGATTGGACTATTATAAAGGTATAGCTATTTGTTTATTGTAGGTCTATTGTATTTTTATTGTTAGTTTATAATATTCTTTTACTTTGACTTAAACTAACATTCTTTCATTTTGACTTTTTTAGCTCTATTTTATTATGAGATTTTATAAATTGAAAAAATTGTATTTCCAATTTTCTATTTTTATGTAAGGGTTTGATCCCTTTCAAAAAGCTCCTTTTTAGTTGACGAAATTGATTGATTATATTGACTTAGTATTTTTGGGGATGGCTTCTTTATTGCATTTTATATTTTATTTATAACTTCGATCTTTGAAAAAGACTATTTTTAACTAGTTCAGAATTACGATAATTTTTTTTATCGAAAATAAATAAATAAACAAACTTTTATTCATAATTTAATATAGAAAAAATCAAATAAAAAATAAATTATACTAATCAATTTTTAAATATTACTCATCAATATTATCTATTATAATAAATTAGGCCTAATATTTTTTTTTAAATATTATTTATATATTACAATAATTTAAACTCAATAATTTCTTTGAATTATTATTTATCTAGTATTCTAAATTTAATTTTTTTAATAAAATATTATAAAGTATTAAAATAAATTTAATAATAATAAAAAGTAAAATTAATAGTATTAAGCCTTAAAAAAAGATGGGATAAATAACATATTTATATTAACTGTCTTATGCTTAATATATAAAGACACATAAAAGTGCTAAATATACAACCGTGTTTTGACTAAAGAGCAATTTACACACTCATTCATAGCATTTGCATAGTGAAATGGATGCTATTATTTTTTAAATTAATATTCTTTTCAAAATTAATTGTCACTTTCTTTTTTATATTTTTAATAATAAATAATGTGACAAACCTTTTGCAGAGCAATTGTACAAGTCTCCAGGTTGGCTATTGATGGTGTATGCATCGGATTCAACTGGCACTGTTCCATTACCGAGGGCATCGTTTATTACATCTTCAACATTAGAATTCCACCATTCACCTACACACCATAAACACCAGCGAATTCATAAATAGCAATTGACATTCCACTTTCAGGGTTGTATCAAATGGCTTTAAAACTAAAGGAGAAAAAAAAAATTTTGACGCGAAATACAAGATAGTGAATTAATTCTACATAGATATAAAAATAGTCTAACAGAGAAGAGTGTAACGATCATGCACGTATGGTGACCAGGTCATTGATCATCGGATAAAAACACTCGCGATTTAATGGTACATGATCAAACTGAAGAAGTACCTAATATGATAGGAAATTCAGCAGCAGGTTTCGCAAAAGGATAAGGCTTTCCAACACGAGGGTAAATGATTAGAGCTCCATGGACAGTAGCTCGAAGATATGAGATATGTGCATGCCACCAGAGCGTCCCTTCTTGTTCTGTGATGGTGAAATTGTAAGTATACGAATTTCCTTTAGCAATAGGACATTGAGTTATGTAGGCTGGTCCGTCTGCCCAGGCCGATCTCAACTGCTTTACCCCGTGCCTACAAAATCAACATTCATACCCGGAGTTTAGAGCTGTGCGTTTGTAAACACGGGAGTAAAATTGTATATTCCACAGCCATAGTTAAAAAAACACCAATTAAAACTTTTCAATTTTGTTTTATTTTATAGAAATATGATTTGGAGAAGAGTCTGTCGTACCAGTGGAGGGTAATATTGTAGGGCACCTGGTTCTCCACTTCAACAATAACATTGTCTCCTTCATGAGCGTAAATTGTTGGCCCTGGAAACTGCCCATTGACGGTCACAATCTCTTGTTCTTTACACAGTCGCCACACTTTCTGTGTTCCTATCTGCAAAGGTATCAAACGTAACAAAGCTATTGCTCAGCTGCAATATTTCTCTTAATATAAGGATTATGATTATTTAAAAAAAAAAAAAAAAAGACTTACAGTAAATTTGTGATGAACTGTGGCTGCAGAAGCTGCTGTTACCAAAACTACACAGAGAAGCGCTAGTTTAAAGGTAAATGAAAACCTTGCCATTGTTGCTTAGCTTTAAAGATTTACAGATTTATTTGTAGAGAGAGATTTATAAACACACAAGATTAACAGAATTATTTATAGAGAAAGTTTTACAAACACACAAGATTAAAAGATTTATTTATAGAGAGAAATTTGTAAGGGAAATTTCTTCTGAAACGAAGAGATTACCTCGTGGGTACGTTGAAGTTGTCAAGAGATTTAAGAATATACACAAATTTGAAAATTTTGTGTTTAATTATATATTAAACATAAGTCAACCATTTGATGCTTCGACTGGCTAACAACTTCGTCACAGCGCTGTGCAGAGTCAAATACTCGCATTTTCCACAGCGAGAACGCTTCAATTTTGGCATATTATCGAACGTATCACGCAATCGTGTCCAAACCCCAGATTTCCATGACAGTGTATAACGGCTGCTTCAAACCTCCTTCATTCGAAGCTTCGACGCTCTCCTGTTCACGAAAACGCGTTTGGACTTGGCACCTGCAACGCATATCCTGCTTCAGCCTTTGGTTTTGTTTTTTTGTTTTGTTTCGTTTTTTTTGTGGGGGTTTCGTCGAAGGAATAACGCAGTAGGTTGTTACTTTCGAAATGATGAAAAAGAAATATTTTATGGAAAGGGCTGTAGTTTTATTGGTTAAGATGATGGTTTAATATATTGTTGAGTGAAAGTATATTTTTTTAAATATTTGATATGGAAAGTTAAATAAATGGGGTTAAGATCAGTGATTATGATAGATTGGATGTTTTTTAGTCATAGTTGTTTAATCAAAGAAATATTCAGATTTAGGTATAAGTTTATTTATGAATCATAATTAGCTATATATAATACATCGTTTATTTAGTGAATCTGATGGATTGGATTTCCTTTAGTCATGATTACTTCATTAAAAAAATGCTCAGATTTAGTTGCACACTTACTCAACAATTATAATCTCTATTCTACACAACGAATTAGGGAGGGGAATATCACCCTCATAGAATAGAGAAAGTTTTAGGTCCTTGAGTTAAACCTCGATCCTTAATTGTTAAAAAAAAAACCTATAATTCACTATATATAATCCAAAATATGAAAAAGTAAACATATATCTAAATAATACTAATCTTCTCAATTAAAAAAAGTTATAACTTGAAATATTATTACCTTTTAAAAAAATTTAAATAATTAATAATTCACTATTAACTTACATAATACTTTTGTTAATATATTATTTTAGTGACGAGTTGAATTAATCACTGATTAAATAAGTTATATATCAAATTCATTTTTATATTTAGTAATATTAAATATATAAACAATTAATAGATAACATAACTTATACACAATATTATATATTAAAAATA
This sequence comes from Torreya grandis, assembly GCA_037957365.1. NCBI lineage: Eukaryota > Viridiplantae > Streptophyta > Pinopsida > Cupressales > Taxaceae > Torreya > Torreya grandis. Next base: position 7,973,850 of record JARHVA010000085.1, read on the forward strand.
AATATTTTTTTAAAATTATAATTCAATATATATTTAATATATATCATATCAATTTTCCCCATATAAAGATTTTCACCCTCACTAACCCATTCAAATAAAATTAGGCTAGGAACGTAAGCGTCTACAATAAATATCCAACAAACCAGAAAGAGTCGATGTATTACTTCATTGGGAAGTATCATTTCAAGTTCAACTATCCCCTACAACACGCGAACCACCTTCACGATTTTTTATCTACCTTTGATCATGAAAGGGTATCTCTATAATTAAATAGATGTTGTTGATGTTTTTGTGTGTGTGTTTTTTTTTAAATTTTAAATAAAATTTCAAACCTGGATTAATATTGTTTTTTAAACGTGTGCTAGAATTTTAGTTACCATGTCATATAAAACGAAAATCTTATATATAAATTTTAAAAAATGTTGTATACAATTGAAAAAAAAAAGAATGAAACCTTTCAATTATTGATATTATGTTGTAGATTTAGTTTTAATAAATAAATAAATAAAAATTATTTGAATTTATTTGTAGAGTGAATATTGTATGAGGGAAAACGAAGTCCAAACCATATTAAATTGAGAGCTTTAATACAATATTGACCATTATGAATTATATAGAATTGTATTATCAAAGTGAATACACAATAGGTTAAAGCTTTATAATGGTTCATACTTTATTTTGAAAATAAAATTTAAGAAAACACATTGAAAAATTAAATAATAAATGTAAAATAAATAATAAAAATATGTAAATTTAAATAAATAAAACATCAAATTTTAAATATATCATTTTTTTTTTAATATCTGAACTTAAACATATTGTTGTGAAAAATGTGTGGAAGTTCCCTACAAACTAAAAAGTTCAAAACTAATATTTTACACATACCCATGCATGCGCTTAAATAGATACTCTTAATTAAATTATATTACCTTCTTATGTAATAATGGATTTTGTCCCCTGTTAATGCATCAATAGTAGTTATTGGGAAAAAAAAAGAAATAGTAAGTGCTCATGGAAATCTCCACTAGCAGGGTGGTTTAAGTTAAATTTTCATGGGGCTTTTAGAGGAAAACCTGTGGCTTCAAGCACTTGTTATAATATTCATGATTATTGTGGATCCTTAATCTGAACAATGCCCAAAAAACTTGTTGATGGCATCAATAATGAATATGAGGTGTAGGCACTTGTCAATGGGATTGAACTCATAATTCAATGTAATTTTGCTAAGCTAATCATTGAAGGTGATTCATAGATTATTATCTCTACATTCCAAAATAAGGTTACCACTTCTTGGAACTTACAAAACATTATGTCTTGTGTTTGGAACAAATTGGATCTCTTCACTTCCAAAGAATCTAACCATTATTTTCATGAAGTCAATGTGATAACTGATTTCCTATTAAAATGTGGCATCGACCAAGCTGAATTGAGCCACGTGGAGAATGTGAGGGATACCTGGGAAGATTTCTCATCTCTTTCATTTACTGATTTGGGATGATTTTCCCTAATAATTTTTCTTTTTGTATTGATTTTTATATTAAAAAATAATCCTAAAGTTGGATGTCTTAGCATTTTTTTTTTAGTAGAATAGTGGGTATTCCTTGCAAAAAAGGTAGAGGATGGGCCAAATCCTATTCTAAATCTTTCACCATAATCTCATGTCATGATTACCCTCATGAATTTGATGTTTCCATAAATGCGAGGGATGCTGGGTTTATTGGCTCAAGTGTCAGTATGCCTTTGGGATGAGTGTATTAAGAGGATTCCATAATGGGATTTGCTCACTCTAAATTGTTTTATTCTGCTATGTTTGATGCAAGCCAAATGGTGATTATTGTTAATCCTTTGGCTTTCCACTTGGTGCTTTATGTGGCTTATAGTGTGTCATCATTGGGTTTTGTTTGTCTGAGAATGGAGCATGGAGTTGTTATCACACATTCCACCCCTAGTATTTTTGTTGGAATATCTATGTGCAAGATGGCGTTTAATGGAGATATTTTTTGGGTGTGACTTAAAAATATTTTTAGGGTGTCCATGAAGGAGTTTTTTGAGATTATTTCGCTAGTTTTGGGAACTAATTATCTAGAGCAGGGGTCTAAGTCATGTCAACTTTGAGGTGATGACTATGATTGCATCAAATCTCATGGCATTGGTGTTCAACTTCAAGGTGGTATCTAATCTAGTGTCCTTTTGTATAAACCTTGAACATTGCATTGGATTAGTAGATGACATTGTCAAACATGATTTGGGTCCCCTCCCCAAATTGCCATTCATTAGCTTGGATGGGTTGGGATTGGTTATAGTATCCACTTTTGTGCTTTAGAAACTCATTTTATACTCGTAGTGAGCTTTGTATAAAATTTACATTTAAAGGCATGCTCCTTAGAACCCTCAAAAAGACATTTTCTAACTTTGATACTCATGCCATAGATTAAAAGCCCAATTATTGAGATAGCATAGTGGAGGGAAAGCCGTCATAATAGGGATAAAGTAGAAGTGGTTAATAAATTAGCAAAAATGGTGGTAGCCCCCCAATGGCTCAAGAAATTTCCAAAATTTTCAAAGGTGCTTTAGGGCCAAATTGATAGCAACAACACATCAGTTCCTGAAGGAGGTTCCAAAGGATTATTGTAGAAAAATAAGTTTAAGTTTCCTAGGGAGGTCTCCACCAATGATTTTAAGGGCAGGTAAATCATTTTTATTGAAGAATTGGATGATCTGGTGACACAATGTGTAAAGGTTTAATGTTTTGTTTGTATGGTGTTCTCTATATTTATGTTGTTTTTTGTTAGTTATCTATGACGAAGTGATTTTTATATCTCTCATCATGTTTTTTCATTCCCTAGTGTAATTTTGGGTTTTTTCGAGAGTTTGGATGCCATACCTCTATGTTGGCACCATTGGTTTTAATCTCAATCCTTATGTGGCTATATTTTGTAATCATTTTTATATGGCTTGGGGCCTTAAAAAACCCCTTATATATAAAAAATGGAATTTTTAAAATAAACCTTGACATGATAAAAAATCCTATAAGGATATGTAAAAAATCAAACCCACACATGAATCGAATGGGTGAAAGCATCCCTTCAAGGAGTCATTTTGGTCTTCTTGCAATACATTCCTATTATGTCACTCTTAGCCCATACTATAATATATTATCTAAAAAGAGAGAATCCAAGGATTTGTACAATCTTGTATCAACCAGAAATAGAGTGGTTTGTGTTTATGTAGTCTTGTTTGCATGTTTATCATTCTCAACATGATGAAGATGGCCCATAAAGATATCCATACTCCTACACTTCAGTAACATCAAACACATCAAAAAAGGATTAATTTTAGATAGGTATATGGTGACAAGCAAGTTAATTGAGTCTCTCAACCATTGGTGCATTATGGTGTGACTACATGTGTTGAAGGGATAAAACAAATAGGTTGTGAGAAATGGTTAAAATTTTTATCAATATCTTCCCTAAACTAAAATATGATTACATGATCCCTCTTGAAGAGTACTATAATTTTTTTAAAGAATAATCTAAATTTGGGTATGTATGCTCAAATTATGGCCTCTAAAAGACTTTTTTACAAAGTGATGAAACCACCAATCTATATATGGTGGTGGTTTTGAAAGCATTATAAATAATTTTGAAATAGCTAATGGTGGTTTTTTACATAGTTGTTGTGTTTCCATGGAAATAGGGGTGGTTTCATCACAAATGAAGTTAAAATAAAAATAATAGCCCATACAGAAGAACAAATGGATTTAAAGCATTTATTAAGGTATAAGGAATGTGTAAAAACATGGGAGAAGGTAGAGAAATTTTAGGAAAGTTACATAATTGAGCATAGGAGTGAATAAAATCACTCAAGAGATTTCAAAGTGAGTAGAAGGGAAGTCCAATGAATAAAAGAGAGGATTAAAGGTGAACCAGTTTATGTGGGACTGTGTCTATAATTTATTATTCATGTTTATGTTTCATTAAATTTGTAGAGGCATGAGTGTGTGTGAGTATGAGAATTAGAAGTGTCCATTCAATTTTATTTTTTTTTAAATGAATTAAATTAAGTAATTTTGTTGAACAATGTCAAGTCTAGGAGTGTGCTCAAGTGTGTCCATAGTGAGCAATCTATCCTTGCATCACATGGGTAAAGGTAGTCATTAAGTGGACCTCCTTTATTATTCTTGCACCATTTGGTTTCAAAACAAGGATTTTTCCTTGCAAGTTATATGTAAGGCTCTTGTAATATTTTATTATATGATGTGAAAGAGAAGTTTGATGAGTGTATTACAAGTTGTGAAAGATAAGTTTGTATAAGTTATTTGAAGGTGTGATATAAGCCTTGTAAGTTGAGTGTAAGTGAGAGAAGCTATTTATTGAGTATACTACAAGTTATGATAGAGAATATTACTTGTTGAAGAGGATATGACACACAAAATAAGACAAGAAATTTTGTGTGTCTCTTCTCCAATACCTATATTGAGTACTCCCACATATGCAAAACCACCTTCTTTTTTCATTCCTCTTGGTAGAAATAAGCCTAACATCTCAATCTCCTAGCTTGTGTCTATGCCACATGGGTGGAAATATTCATCTCTCCTTGTCCAAATGATCATTTTACTAATCTCCATTGACAAGTTTTGAACTTTGGCTTCCACCATTATACCCTCTATCCATATCTCAATATCTAGTTTTGATGCATGTCCTTCTCTATCCATTATTGTCCTATTGAGAAGGTACTCTTCTTCATCAAATTATCTTCCCCTTGATTTTGTTAGAGTATTCTCTCTCATGTCTAGCTATTGTAAATGATCCCGTTTGCATGTCCTCCAGAGAACATTCTTAAAGCATAATTTTCCCACTCTCTCATCTCTATGATGACTTGAATATAATATTATATTAATGGTATATCCTTACTAACTAACATTTCAATCACCATTTTCATACTATCCTTTTATACCAATTCTTAACTTTACTTTTCATAAATATAAGCATGATGGATTGAACCACACTTTGTCATTTTGTTTACCATCTACTCCATATCTAAACCTAAACATTAGAAAAACACATTAATGGAATTGAGAGTTACCACAAACACTTCTTTGACCACTTCATCATAGCTTGTAGACATGTTGTCCAAGTCTTCTCCAATTATTGCATGCTTATCACAAATTGTGTTCACATGATGGACTCGAAAAATATCATTCTCAATAACCTCCATGACTATCTCCTCCTCATTCTTCATTCTATTATCTTATCCTTCAAACATATGGTATTCACCCATACTATACTTATTGTCATTAACTTTCACTTTATCTATCTCCATTTTTTCCTTCATGGAAACTTAAAACTCCTCATGTTTTCTCTATTCTTTCATCTTTATTGTTTTGTTCAATAAAACCTATAGCTTTCCTATGTTATCCTCAAACCTTATTCCCTTCAAAAGAGACAATAAAAATTCATTGCCTTCATTCACCAAGAAAAACTATGAATATTCCCACATGTGGGATGCAACAAACTCATTCTCATCATCAAATAATGGGTCTCATGCTTCTTGTTCGAGAACTATTACATCTACATCATCCTTCACGAGGACTCCTTATCGTATGGGATTCTCACAAACTTACTCTTTCTAGTTTTTTTTCAAATGATATTTAGGATTCTCATATGGAAACCTCACTCTCTTTTTGTCTTTCAAGATAACCTTTTTCTCTTTACTTTTTCCTTTGCCTTGCTACTTCTCAAAGTAGACTTAAGTTACTCACATGAAAACTTTCTTGTCATATTGCATTTCATAGAAATATTCTTTGTCTTATGTTCTCTCTCAATCCTAAAAAAATGAATATTATTTACCCTATCTACTTATATTCATGGGTAGAATATGACCCATCAACTTGGAAACCATATGTTCCCAACTTTTCACATTCTTCTTTCCTTTTCATTATCTACTCTCTTAGAGAATTCTCCAATACTCGACGGTAACTCCACATAGTATCTTATAAATTTTACCCTCATGTGGTCTTAAAAATTATATTATCCAAATAATATCTCTAAATTCATTATCCAATTGATAAGCTCATTTTATTCTTTTTACCAAAAAATAAAAAAAATATTGCTAGTGGGCCTACCTCTTTCCTTCATCTTAATCTTTTCTGGTCTATTTATCTTCTAGGTGGATTTATTTCTAATACATCCAATTTTTTTTGTATGGATAAAAAAATCTCCAAGATATATTCATATTCACTTATAGTTACAACATCTTCACTTTGTACATCTTCCATCATGTCCAATCTTGCTTAGACTTCCTTCAACATCTTAGCCAAGTATTTTACCTTTGTGTTCCATATCCTCCTCAACAATCATGTTTATCTTTCAAAAATTATAATATAATCAAAAAATATCCTCACTCACTTCCTCTCAACTTGTACAACTTATCTCACACCTATAACAAAATTATGAAAACTTATCTTTTAAAAATTACAACACACATAATAGAATTCTCTTTCACATCCCGTAATCAATCCTTAAATGAGACTTACACATAACCCACAATTAAAAAACCTTGATTTAATACTAAATGGTGAAATAAAATGAGAGGGGGTCCACTTAAGGACTACCTTTTTCTGATACATGGATATAATTCTCACCCATGGACACAATTGAGCACACTACTAGACTTGAGAAAGTTAAAAAAAAAAATACTTCATTAAATTCATAATAAAAATAATATAATATAATTCACACTCATTAATTATCATACCCACATAAACACTCATGCTTATATAGGCTTATTGAAACATAAACATGAAAGAGAATTTCCATACACAATCTCTCATGTGCTAATTCACCTTAAATTCTGTATTTTATTTCTTGGATTTCCCTCCTCATTTGAAACTCTCTTGAGTGATGTAAATTATAGTTCTACTCAATTTCATATCTTTCCTAGCATTTATTTTCCTTCTCGCATTCTCGTCACCTTCCTTATCCCCTTAGAAATGTTGAAAACCTACATGTTCATCTTTCTAAGCTACTATTTTTGTTTTAGCTTCATTCATGATGAAATTAACCATTTTTTTAGGGAAAAAATATCATTGGTTACAAAATTATTTCTTGCATTTCAAAATATACCATTGACACTTTTGAAACCATTTCCATATGTAGACTAATGGTTTCATCAATGTGAAAACACACAAAGTTCTATAGGCCATAACTTGAGGATACACACTTGGATTGAATATATATTTTTTAAAATTACACCACTAAGGTAAATTTTAGTGGTGAATATTCATTAATTTATGAGTGTTATGATATATGGAATTTGAATTTGATAAATTTTTTTTAGTCCAACATAGGACCCATTTGCTTAAAATTTTGGGATGTTATTTTGTTATGGGTTGCCTCACCAATGATTTATAATAATTATAAGGTTATCCATGTAATTTTCCATTTGTGTGTGTGTGTGTGTGTGTGTGTGTGTGTGTGTGTGTGTGTGTGTGTGTGTGTGTGTGTGTGTGTCCAAAGGTCACCAACTTACTGTTGAAGTATATTTATTTACCACATTACCAAGTTATTAAGACTTGAGGTCAGACTACACCACCCAACTACTTTCAATCACTTGAAATAACTCCACTACCTAACAACATATAACCATCCCAAAAAAATACACCATTCACCAATAACACACCATCTAGTAGCATAAAGTCACATAAAAACATTGTGTTACATGGTAACACTATGTTGCATGATATTAGATTGATGCATAGCAACACTGAACCGCTCAAAAAAAATACACCATCTAACAATACTATGTCACATGGTATCACTATGTCACATATTATAACTATGAATACATGATATAAATATGATTTGTGGTATCACTACGATGCATGGTATCACTATGTCACAAGATAGCAGACTAATGACCAAAAGAACTATGTCACACGATAGTAGCCTAATGCCAAACAATAGACTAAAGCTTGACAACACTAAACTAACAGAAAGAAAAAAAACATATGGAAGCATTGTGTCTCATGGAATTACTGTGGTTCTTTATCACCTGATAACAATGCCCCTAATAACTACCTGGGTACACTATGTCTCGCTGTGACCACTTGACAACATTACATCACTCGACAACATCATACCTTAGTTACTATGTTGTTAAAAGGTAATATCAAGGTTAAAACACCATAAAAAATATAAAGAAAATCCAACATACTGTCTTATTTTAGAAACCTAGGAAATAAGACTACACAAATGACATGAAATACAAATACAGGTAATTTTATTTTCTTTTAAAAATATCATTTATTTTTTTAATTGTAGAATAATTCCAAAACCATTTCAATGCATAAATATAAATGGATAATGACACTATTTCATTATAAAAAATTAATTCCAATAACTTCTCACCACCTAAATATTTTATTAACAACATGCCACCTTAGAAGACACTCTTTTGGGCACTTCACAAGAGAATTGTAGTTCTCTTCACACACCAAATTTTGTTGAAAATTTGACTCACAAAAGTTGATGAATGAAGATAAGTACATGGATAATAGGAAGTTATTTTCAAGTTGATTGGGCTATAAAATATCTATTTATAGAACCTATAGAACCAAAAAATGGTAATGTGCCTCCAACATAATGTAGATATAAAATTTACAGTTGAAAACTTGAAAAAGAACATAGAATGTAACCTAAACTAGACATAATTGAGAGACATTATATATATATATATATATATATATTCTTTTTATATGTCCATCTAAGTGCTTCACACACACACACACACACACACACACACACACACACATGAAGCACTTAGATGGACATATAACAAGAACACATATAAAAATAGAGAAGAATGCATGCATGTAAGATAGGCATGTGAATATGAAAATGATCACAAACAATAAAAATATCTTGTTGAGAAAAGGGAAACAATCAATTCGTAATTTGAAAAATTTATGCAGTCCAATCTTAAAGTAAAATATGTATATTTCTTTGCTATTTTTAACATTTTAAAAAAGGGTAGTCACATTTTTAATTTTATAAATTACAAATTTTTTTTCAACATAATGGGTTTTTGGATATTCCATAGTCACATTGGTTCGATAACAGTGCTTGGAAAATGGAAAAATGTCTAGCCGTTGTTGAGAATGAATATTTGAAAGAAAGTGTTAAGAGATCATTGTTAATCTCACTTTCCATTGATGAGGTCACTAGAATTAACAACATAACATGCTTTTTCATGTATGTGTATACTTTAAAAACTATTCAAGGCAATCTCATATTTTAGATGTCCATAAAATGGTATAAAATTTCAATGCAGAAAACCTTCATAAATTGGTTGTATTCAATTTAAGACCCTCGGATGGATGATTATGCCATATCTACAAAAATGGTGTGTGTTGGCACTGATGGTACATTAGTGATGAAATAGAATAGAAGTAGTCTTTGTCTTCACCTTTAAACAATAGTTTCTCTATTTATGATTCCAATTCATTGCATGGCTCTTAGGATGAATCTTGCATACACAATTATTAGCACATTTAGTAATGTCACAAAAAATGAAGAGCTTATTTGTGAATGGCATACTTACATGTAAAGCAACCTAAAAAGATTTATGGAGTTCCAAAAATTTGAAATTGGGGTGAAAGATGGTAAAAAACTATTGAAATATGTTAAAACCAAATGGATTTTCATGTATGAACCTGCATGCAAAATTTCTAGGGAATATCTATCTTTAACAAGTTTTATGTATAAACATCATAAGCAAGTTGAAAAATCAAAATATTTATAGTGTCATTTAAAATATTTCAAAACATTACTCAGATTATGCGATATTTTTCCAATGTTGAAGGAAATCAACTATTTAATGAAACATGCCCAATAAAGATCTATCTATATTATTGACTTCATACATTTGAGAAAATGTGTATGTCAATCTTTAGATATATTGTACACATAGAATAAAAACTTTAATGGATCTATTTTTAAGCCCTGGTAAATTTTGACATATTTTCAAAATCTAAAGAGTTATTTTAAATTCAATATACATGATCATCCTTGTGTTTTGGTAGATGACATTTAGATCCCAATGCACACATGCTCTAGAAGACTTGAAGTTGTGGGATCTAAACCTAAAGATGTACCTATAAAACATCTACTATATGATACTATTTTATCTAAAACATAAATTAAATTAAGAAAAATTTCACAATTTTATCTAGTAAGATCAGAGAGTGATTTCAAAGGGATGAGCTTTTGGAGGTCATGGGAGTTTTCAATCCCATTTTTGGAACAATATTAACAATCAAGAATAGATTAATAGTTTATTTCAAAAATACATCGGTAAAATTTTTAAGCATTTTTGTAAATTTGTATATGTGAATGGAGTTGAGATTAATGGTATTTTAAATAAATAATTAATGATGCCTCAATAAACACATTTTCAGATTACAATGATGGATCAATTTCAGTGTTTAAGTGACCCAATAGAAAATGGTGCCATTACACGGCTATGGAAAAAACTTTATCCAAGTAGCATCTTACAAGAAAGTATTAGTGAATATTTTGGATCATATGAAATTATTAGAATAATGATTTTGGAGTTTTTAGAATATGAGTGAGTGTTTGGTGCATTCTCCTTCATGAAGTCAAAACCTAGAAATAGATTGGATAAAAATCTAGAGACTTACTTGAGATGATATACTTCACTTTATTCTATGGACACGTTTCCTTATGATAGAGCAGTGGCAACATGAGGTTATTTAGTTGAAAGAATAGGCATTAGTAATACAACTAACAATGTAGAATATACAAATATTGAGATTTAATATGGCACTAGCAATGTAGATGAAAATCACACTTACAATGAGAAAGTTTATCGAGGATTTTTTCATCTGCTTGACTTTTATTTTGATAATTATAGGAAATACTATTTTTTGAAATATGTCATAATCTTTCATCTTCACATAGTTTAAATTTGTTAGACTTTTAGTTTTATAAGTATGGCACGTACTATTTTATAAAATATTTCATATTTTTTCATCTTCAAATAGTTTAAATTTTGTAATATATTTCCTACATGTTACAATCATGAATATTATTCAATACACTAGAATTAAGCTTTTTATTTATCTTATTATAGTTCTTTGTATTTCAAATAGTACATATATAAACTTTGCAATGTAATTCATTCATTAAGAATTAATAATAATTCTAATTAACATCCTATATAACATTTCATTATAGCATTGATTAAAGCATACAATTTTTGTGTAGATATGCATGATGCACCATAGGACACCAATTCTCATGTCAATAAAACTTCTCCAATTATTAATATTTTTTATTTTAATTATCTTAATTCTATATAATAGTAATTTAGAGAGCTTATACATTGATTTAATACATGTGTAAGTGTTGAACCAAAAGATATAAAAATATTTTAATCACTCTAATATTATCCTACTGCACATTTCCATTTGAACCATTACATAGATATATAGGAAAAAAAATTCCTATAATTAGGGATCACATATTTCCTAATTTCACCACAATATCCACATATCCTATATATGTTATATTTTTATTAAATAAAATTATAAATATACACAATATCAATAGTTAAATTTCCTAACATTGCCTCCACAATAGTTTAGATTGAAGAATGTTTAAATAATGCATTCAACAAACACTTTTTCAAATACTACAACTGCTAGAACAATATAACTCCATAGAATATTTAATCTTCTTTATCTCCATATAATATATAAACTTGACCATAATACATTTTAAATATTAAAACTATATACCAAGATTATTTATAATAGTTGTAAAATATCATTGACATTATAAACTCTATTGAATAAAAGAAGTGTTTTTGAAACAAACATGATATATATCATTGTCATTTAGAAAATTATAAAGTTTTTAAAATAAATTAATATTTGTATGTAATAGACTCTCCACCCACTTTTTGCTTGCCATCACCCTCCATAGAAACTCCACTATCTTGACTTGCCTATGTATCCTCCATTATAACTCCTTCCTTCTCAAGATCCTCTATAGCAGAATTGATATTTGCAACATTTACTCTCTCCTCATTCAATGCATTATCATCTAAAAGAATACTTGGATTTGCATCTATCTTTTGCTTCAATAAAATTCTTGGATCCATCCCATGCTCTTTAATTTTTTTTTTAAAGTGTTATTTTATTTATTTAATAGAACAAGATTTTCCTTGAATGCAATCACTAAGATGATACTTTTGTAGGCATTTTCCAAATGCACATTAAGATGTGCTTCTTGCTTCAATTTTTCATATTTCTCCTATAATTAACAAATAATATATAATTGTTAAGCACATATAAAAGGGATTATTTCAGATAATTTAGACTTATCTATAGTCCAATTAAAATACAAATATGAATAATACGCCTACATTATTCAAAATTTTAGAATTTTAAATTATTTCAAATATAATAAATGGGGAATAGATCCAAATTATTACCATACTGTTTGCATGTAACTGTACATAACTCAAAACTATTCATTTTAAAAGATTATCTCCTATGCAATTAAGGGACATAAGTCCAGATTATCTGAAATAGTCTTTTAAAGTTTAATAACTAAAATATACATTATAGATAATGAAAACTTACCACAAATTTATATGTTTATGCTTGTGCAATTATAACAAGGTTTATATCTCTAGCCTATTTACTGAAATATGCTTACGCTTCTCCATTTAAATTTTCCAACCTATTTATCATAATCCCTAAAACCTTATCATTGTAACGATTGTTAACATAAATTAACACATATTGAGTTTGATGGAATAAATCATCAATCTTTGAGGGTTCATTTTGAACAAACAAAAATAGATTAACTCTTTGAGAGTAATTATGATAATAGGCATTGATTTATTTGATAAGTGATTTTACCCCTATCTCCCATTATTTTAAATTGTTAAATTTATCAATAACATCCTCCCTCAGATTAGTAGTAGATTTTTTGAAACTAGATTTTTCAATGAAAAACTAGTGATAGAATCATCATAGATATTCAAATTATTAGTGGAGGAAGAGATAGCTATAAAAGACATTTTTGTAAGCACATTAGCAACTTAAATAAAATCATGTGGATTGAATCCACCATCAACTGGGGCCCTGAATTAGATCCCAAGAAACTCTTTATCTAAATCAATTTGCTACAAAAATGTCAAACCCTATGCACTAGAAATTCTACCACTAGAGAAATTTGGAAAATTCGAAATTTGTAAGGTTACTCTACTCTATGCAGGGAGGGAGATGTTATTTCATCTTCTCTAAGTCTAGATGGGTGGTGGGGGTGGTTGCATACTTCCTAGTTTCTTCATAGATGTAGGGTGCCCTGAAAAACAAAAAAATATTCAAAACTAGTAAATTCAAAATCATAAAATTAATGCAAACTCAAATTGAATATGTTATTACATGTAGTTGGGGCGACTACCTCTTTCATTCTTATGTTTCTTGTGGGTGTTTCCTCTTTCATTCTAATTGTCCTTATGGGATTTGTTTCTTCCCCTCTTATTATCCTTTTAGGAGTAATAGTGGTGGTTTCACCTATAAAATGAGTAAATTACCCAGTTAATAAATTATCCAATTTTAGAAAACTTCAATTCAAAAATAAAGTTGTAAGGTGAAAACATTAATTGTGTTATAAGAAAGAATATTTAACGGTAATAATTCGAGAGTCAACTACAAAAAATATTAAAAAAAATAATATGAAAAATATTTTTTCCATTAAATAATATAAGAAATAAACATTAAAGGAAAATTGGGAGAACTTAGAAGCAGAGATGAAATAGAATCACTACTTAAATATTTTGAAATTTGAAAATAATTGAGTGAACACTCCATGGATTATGTATCGCCAGAGCTCTCTAGAGCATGCTAAACTTTGGATGACACTTATTTTATTGTGGCATATGCACGCACTCTTATCTATAACAATTAATAAGCTAATCAATGTTAAAATTTGTAAGATGTATAAAGCAACAGAGGTGAGTATTAAGAAAACTAAACTTACCTCATGTTCCTCGATAAACAAAGTATTATATTTTATTTTTTTTATGGAGGGTAGTTGGTAATATAGTATTCTGTATCTCATATAATATATCAAAATAAAATACCAAAATATAGTTGAAAGATGAAATGGTGCAAGTGTCCTTTGAAAGTGCATAATTAAACTCATCCCTAATCTTGTTGGATATAATCATGCACCAGTCACATATAACATCCAACATAGAATGAAGAATGTAGTAAATAGCCCAAAAGGGTATATTTGATGATCTTCCCTAAAAAGTAATTTTGTCTTGGAAGAAATACATAACAAATTTGAGAAATGAATTAGTAATGTTTTCAACTGAGATTCCCCTTTAGTTCTAACTAGTTGTAATGAAAATAGAAAACATGCAATTGAAATTAAGACATTAAACAAATTATAATAAATGATTAAAAAAATTTAATATCATTAATAAATCTAACACTTACCAACTGGGTCTATGGCCAATTTGTAGACTGACTCTAAGTAATTTTAATCAACATCAAATAAGAAAAACTTGGTGCTAATAAGGCTTGCATTGTAATGTAGATGACCTGTTAAATTATGGATATCCAATGGAGAGGTGTCAAAATATATTGATTTATTGTTAAACCGAACATAGAAATGGGTCGCAATATAATTATAGAAGGCAACCAAATATTGTAGTAGGTTATTGTTGACCAACATGTTATATTGAGGCATATATACAAGGCCTCTGAGATCTCATTGATTTATCTAATCTACATAGGATTCTGGTTGCTCCACCATCTGTAGGAAGTCCAAACATAATAGATTCTTGAAAAGTAAGTTTTGGATCATCTATGTTTCAATTTTTGTGGATCAGAAGCCATTGAAACTTTGTTTTAGACTTTTAAGTTGTAAGTGAAGCCTAAAAATAAAATTTAAGATGAGAAAAATCTTAGAATAAAGAGGGAAAATTAGGCCAATAAGGGGGTATTTATAAGCCATGAGGGTAATCAGAGTAAACGGTTGGTATGACTAACAAGAGATAATCATTTTTTGGTAATAAAAAACACATTGATGCCTAATTGTACACCACCAAATGACATCAAAGTGTCATGAGATGATCACATGGCAACATGCCACTGCCTAAAACCAATGTGTCAAATGATAACATAGTGTTGTGTATCACCATCAAGTTACATGGGGTATAGTGTTACTTAACAAAATTATATTGTATGGTAACATAGTATCACCTAACATCATGATGCCCTATGGCAACATGATGCCATGTGGGAGCATGATGTTGTATGACAACATATTACGGCACGGTAGCATAGTGCCACCCAATAACATGGAACTACCTAGTAGCATGATGTCTTGTAGTGGCATCAAGTCACATAATAGGCTATTATTTAATGACAACATGGTGTCACCTGATGGCATGATGCCTCTTGGCACCATATTTTTATGTAATGGCATGAAGTCATGCAATAACATACTATCGCATGATAGCATAGTGCTACCAAAAAACATAGTTCTACATGGTGGTAGAAATGTACGTAAAGCATTGTCATCCTAGCCAAATATTGTCATGAAGTTTAAAAAAAAAAATAAGGTGATTTTTTCTCCTCCTTTACACACTTGGATTCACCAAAGCTATGAATATGATTCACCTAAACAAACCTAGGGGGGTTTTTGTCATGGCTTCTTAAAATGAACCCTACTCACTACTCTTCAAGAAAGATCCAAATATACAATCATAATGTAGATTATATAAGAAATGGATATCCTTTTAACCTTTACCACAAAATCCATATGTATTATCCCTTCAATGCACATAGTCACATTCGAGATTCTAACAATGGTTGAGAGATTCAATGAACTTTCTTGTAACCATATAGCTACCTAAAACTAATCCTTATCTAATGTTTTTGATAATATTAAAGTGTAGGATTAGTGATATTTATACTAATCATATTCATTATGCCAAAAATGATAAACACACAAACAATACTACATGAATACATGCCACTCTATTTTTGGTTGATGAAAAATTACACAAACCTTTAAAGTTGAGATGATCCTACATCACTATCAATTTTTTCATCTTTTATTCTTTACCCAAAATAAATGCCACTAAAGAAATCCTAATTTTGAGCTCTTCTACCACTAGAGAATTGACCATACATTACTTACACACACCTTTTTAGGTTTAAGAATGTCTTGCATCAATACATAAGAAGGATGTCATAGATAAAAACAATTCTCCACTTTAACACTAAAGATATCTATGTTACAAGATTAGTTTAGAAGCACGTAACAAGCATCACACACTTGTTTTTATGTTTCTCTATTCCATGACTTGTTATGCACTTATTGACACATACAACCATTAAAATATCCTTCATATGATTCCTCACCCTTTACCAAGTCTTCCATGTTCGTATTTACCAATACATTAGATTCCATAATTATTTCAAGACCTTCAAACTACATGGAACCATTGTATACAATAGGCAATGAAATTGCTAAAGCTTTTATAATTATTTTTTCAATGAGTAAAAAGTACACATGCTATAATTATACTAGAGAAATGTACTATATAGTAAATGGAAATGTTGTGTAATGGTCATAATCAACTAGATGATATGATAACTTAGTCCAAGGAACATTTTTCACTTGTTAATTAAAAGAATATATATATATATCATAATCAAGGTGTTCATTATGTATTCAAATATTTTACATTAGAATATGTAAGTTTTATTGATTTTTAGATATATTTAAATTAAATATTTGTTGTATGGAACACTTTACTATATATGGACCCTAGTATTTAAAATATGACACTTTATTATACTTTTAACCTATCACAAATTGCATATACCCAATGAGCACAAAAAAAACCAATGGGAGATCACAAATAATAATGACTCAAATAGATATTAAAATCTAACATTATGTTACTTAGAGATAAAGATTGGAATATAACTTGATAGATTTTATAGATAAAATTTACCTTTTAATTTAAGCTAGTAAAGATTTTTTGCATAATAATGGGGATCCTCTCATATATATGGGATTGATCCTTATTAAGTAACTATAAGAAACTTAAATCATTTTGGTCTAGAATTTTCATATGATAGTGACCATTAAATCTCCATAATTTAAAAACACTACCTATCTCTCTTACCAATCTCTATTTGGCTATTTGACATTGCCTCATTCTACAATTTTTGAGATCCTAAGATCACGTATTAAACTTCTTGAGAGTGATTATTTCTTGGTTTACACCATCCCATACTTTTACCTACACCAGTGGTGGAACCACCTTTTTATGTAAATGATAGTTTCAAATCAGTCACTGTCTTGAATTACTGATTATAAAATTTAATATAGTATATATAGTTTCATTATGCACACAAGTGCAAAGGTAAATAGTGGGAAGGTCACAAAGATGAAATGTCTCACATGTCCTTTCCACTTCTCCTTCACTTTTTTTTCACCTAGAAAGCTAAATGCTTTTCATTTTCATATATACACACACCCATGTCTTTTCCAAATGTATCAAATAATCATGAATATATTTTTTTAATCTATTATATTTTAATAGAAAGGCATTATATATATATTTTTTTCCAGTAGTACATTCTTAGATTGTTGAATATTTCATTGCATGGTCACATGGAGGGGGCATTTGGTCTGATTATTATGTTTCGGGGTAATTTGTAAACATCTAAAATTTCACAAATAAATATCCTTCCCTAAAACGTAGGTGCAATTTTTACTTTGGAAAAGTATTTTGAAAGATGGGTAGAGGTTGGTGGATATAATTTTCAAGTAATTGAAGAGATATTTTTGGGAGTTAAAAACCACTTTTAAATAGAATAAAAATTGTTTTATAAATATATTGGAAGTCATTTTATTAAAATCAACTTTTTGATTTTTTCATATTAGATAAAATTTAGAAAATTATTTGTTCATGGGACTGTTTCAATAAAACTCTCCTTATTTATCTTTATGTCACCCCCTAAAAAAATGTAGTTAAGCAACTGCATGAGACCATGTCATTACTTCCATCGTTGTGATATTTGCTAGAAAATATAGAAGCTTTGATACAAAAATATTTACAAAATATTCAAACAAACTATAATTTATTCTATTATAGATATTTTTGTAGTAAATAAACTTATTGAAAGTATGATAAATAGACACAAAACATTATATATTTATTAGAATATATTTCTTTATATAAAAATTTTCAATTTAAAATTTTACTTCTCTATAGATGTTACTATTTTTCTCCTTGTGACACCTACATTGTTATTTTCGTTTTCACTGTTGTGGTTGTTTCTCTATTTATTTATTTTTCTCCTCTTAATTGTTTATCTAATATTCTTATACAAAATACTTAGATGCTTCTATTTTTTCTCCCAATTGTCATTTTGATTTCGTCACACTTTTCCATATTGTTGCTAGTATAAATTTAAACTGTTACATTTTATGAACCTGTCATTTCAACCAATCAACATTTATTATTTTCAGACCAATACAACTATTGGTTATAGTTTTTAGATTATTATTATTTTTTAAATGTTAAAATTTAGTTAAATTAATTAGGGTAGCTCAAGATTAATTGTTTAAATGCTGTCCCTTAATCTTGAGATTGCTACCATAGTTTTATGAAAAGTTCTTTTCCTATATAAATACTCGAGCATTTTATTTTAATTTAATGTACAATGTCTTTTTATGACTTCAAACGTGCTTGTGTGACTCAGAAGCTACTTTTGTATATATTTTAAAGTTATTTGTGCGACTCTAAATTTGATGGTGTAAAAACTCCGAAACTTAAGAGTTACATGAATAAACATTCCAGATCTATTGTTTTGATTAACATTAAAGCCACCTTGAATTAATATAGAAATAAACCTGGAACACAACAAGAAACTCGAATCTCCAAAATTAAAAACCAAAAGAACCATCAAGGGTCAAAGGCCCAACAACCCAACCAAGGAACCAGGTGGACAAACAAAACCAAAGAACTGGACGCCCAATGAATAACTACAAAACCCAACAAACCAAAACAAATAAATCACGGTGCCTCTGCAAAGTCAAATGCTGGCGTTTTCCATAGTGAGAACGCTTCGATTCCCTTGTAGTCGAACAGCATTTTATCGACAGTGAAATCATTCGCTAGTCGTCTTAGCTGCTTCAACCTTCCATCCTTCAAAGATTGGACGCTCTCCAGTTCATGAAAACGCGTTTGGACTCCACACCTATGATAGAATGGAAGAGTATATCTGCAACGCCTGTATTTATTGGAAGACGGTTGACATATTCGAGAAAAATTAGTCTGTGAACGTAAGCATCGAGAAGAAATATCTAATCAACAAGAATGTTTCATTTCAAGTTCCATCAAATGAGAATGCTTTAAAATTTAAATTTCAATCATATGTTTTTTAATGTGTCCTATAATTTGATTGTGTCTTATAAAACGAGAGTGCTTTAAAATTTAATTTTCAATAATATATTTTTTAAAAGGACAAGTTGTTTCATGTTATAAGAAATGGAAAACAAAATGATTACTGGGATTGTTTATCAGAGAGTTTCAATTAATATTCGATTTATATTGAAAATGAGAGTTTTGATGTAGTAATAGTTCTTACGAGTTACATAGAATTATATTATAAAAATACATATAAAATATAAATGAAAGCTTTATAATGACTCACAATTTATTTTCAAAATAAAATTAAAAAAATACATCAAAAAAATATATAAATATGTAAAATAAATAAAAAAATTATACAAATTATTAAAAATATATATATCAAATTTTAAATATATCAATTTTATTAACTTTTAAATATTTAAACTTCAATATATTGAGTGGAAGTTTCCTAAAACCCTAATAAATTTGAAACTAATATTATACATTTACCTTTTATACAGAAGGTCAAATTGGTACTTGGAATTAACATCTTTTTCCTTTTTGAGTTGGAATTCATTAGATCAGCCATGACACATTTAAATTTTTTTGTTCAAATACATATTAAATCAAACCTGTACATGACTTCGGTCTTTTAAATCTCTCACTACTTTTTTTAATATCACTCTTAACCCTTATTCTAATATGCTATCAAGCTTGTGGGCTCTTATTCTCTATCCAAAACAAATACTATTAAGGCAGCCATAACTTTGTTCTCTTCTACCACTAGAGAATTGAATATCGATTACTTAGAGACACATTTATACATGTGTAAGAATGTGTTCCATCAATATACAAAATGGATGTCATAGACAAAAATAAATATCCATTTTATCATTGTGAATGTGCATGCTACAAGATTAGATCAGAAGCAACTTACAAACAACACAAATGTGGGGTTTGTTTCTCTCCATTCCATGATTTGTTATGCACTTCTTGGCACATATAACCATTACAAGATCTTTCATATGCTTCTTCATGCCTTGTTAGATCTTCCAAGTTCATCTCACCCAATCAGTTAGATTCCTTAATTATTTCAAGA
The DNA here is from genome assembly GCA_037957365.1 of Torreya grandis. Taxonomy (NCBI): domain Eukaryota; kingdom Viridiplantae; phylum Streptophyta; class Pinopsida; order Cupressales; family Taxaceae; genus Torreya; species Torreya grandis. Next base: position 7,994,434 of record JARHVA010000085.1, read on the forward strand.
CCTTCCAAATCCATGGAGTCATTTTAAACAATGAAAAAAAATTAAATTTCCAATTAAATTTCTTGTGAGTAAAAAGTACAAATGCTAAAATTTTTCTAGAGAAAAGTACTATATAAGAAATGCGGAAGTTGTGTAATGTTTGGAATCAACTGGATGATATGAGCACTTCGTCTAATGAATTTCTTGTACTTATTCATTTCAAACAATATCTATATTCTTAGAATTAAATTATTCATTGAGATTTCTATTTTTTTTTGGTTAAAATATGTAGATTTTATAAATTTTTAGATATATTTAATTTTATATTTTTCTTTCAGCCTATCACAACTCATATCTTTTGATATAATATATATATATATATATATGGAATCAGTGAATTATATAGAATTTTGGTATGTTATAATGAGGGTATCATCTCATTTAAATAGGATTGATTTTAATTGGATAGCTGAAAACACTCTAAATTATCTTGGTCTAATATTTACATTCGATAATGACCATCAAATCTCCATAATTTATAATCACTACATATCTCTCTTATATGTGTTTATTCAACTATTTGATATGCCCCCATTATACAATTTTTGAGATCCTAAGATTATATGTTCAGCTTCTTGAAAGTGATTATGTCTTCGTTGGCCCCATCCCATACTTTTACCTACACTAGTTGTTAAACCACCTTCTTATGTAAATGATAGTTGCAAATCTCTTACCTACTTAAATTACTGATTACAAAACATAATCAAGTCTATAATTTTAGTTAATTTCATTAAACACACTTATTAAGGTAAATAATGGAATGGTATCAAAGATGAAACATTCACATGTCCTTTCCACATTCGACTGTACTTATATTTTTCTCCAAGTTCACCTAGAAAGCTAAATGCTTCTCATTTTCATATATACACACACATCCATGACTTTTCCAAATGTATCAAATAATACATTTGATACAAAACCATTGTTTCGTGTTGTATTATAATATAAAACCATTGTTTTTATGTTTTTTTTTTGCATTAGTTCACCCTTGTTTAGATTATTGGATCTTTTATTGTATAGTTCCATGGAGGGGATAGTTTTATAAGTCTTATGTAATTGTCAAACATTAAAATGGTAAAAATAAATATCTTTCCTTAGAAAAATAAGTGTAAAGGTTGTTTTTGAAAAGTATTTTCAAAGATATATAGAGGTTGAGTGTTATGATTCGTAAGTAGTTGTGAATATTTTCTTAAGAGTTAAAAATCACTTTTAAGTTATTGAAACTGTCATATAAATATATTGGAAGTCTTTTTCCTACAAACAACTCTTGAAATATTTATTGAAAATAAAATTTATAACATAATTTATTCATGAGTCCATGTCAGTGCAAAATCTACCAAAATTATCTCTACAACACCTTTAAAAAATTGTAGATAAACAGCTATATGAAACCATACTATTACTTGTATCTTTGTGATATTTCCTAAATTGTATGACATATACATTTTAGAGGCTACATATAGTTGAAAATATACTTCAGCCTTGGTTTATCATAAATCAATTGATAATTCAGGGATTATTATTAAGTTAAATTCCATTTATTATATTATATTTATATTATATTTTATTATTGTTTGTCTCCTCATTGGCCCCTCACCCCACCTTGCCCCCGCTCCCCTCGTCCTCCTACCCTCTCTCCTAGCTATCTTCTTATGTTTTTTATTTTTTTAGGTTAATCTCTTAAAGTTTTTCTATTAGAATTTTAGAATTTTGGGTGAGACTTTACCATACTCTCCATGTAATACTTGATCAAAATCCTTATATTTATTGTAGAATTTTATCTTATATATTTATATCTCTTTTCAGTCTTGTTACATTCGTTCTTTCCAATCTTCCTCAAATTGTTGAATGTTTTTTTGAGGTCCAAACTTTTCTCATCTATGAAATTTTTTTAAAACTCCAAAAAAAAAATCACACATTGCCATGGATTTAAGGTTTTCATAATTATGTTGCTCTTTTTTATTCTTTTAATTTGATCGAATATGTTATAAATTCATTCTCTCCATTCATTGTTTTTGATAGAGAATGATAAGATAAAAGGGGTCTTTATCTCATAGTACAAAATAATCTAACAAATAGATCAAATTAACAATAATAAAATAAATATTTAGGAGAACCATAGTAAATGGGTAGAAGGTAAAAAAGGTAAACGACCATAAAGATAGTTAATTAGTTACAAGAGATAATACCAAATAATAAAAGCCCAAAATTTTTATAAATAAAATGACTAATTAATAATAATAAAAAGTCCTTTAGTACTTTAGGAGTGAAAAAAGGAAACATTGCCATTAACAAAATGAAGGAATGTAGGAAGACACCACCACTAAAAGACCTAGCCACCAATCTCCAAAAAAACTTTCAAGCACTAATCTAAAACCATTGCTCAATTTTGATGACATTTGATACTGAGATAAAATCGTGGACCTTTTCAAACACCTCAAATAATAATATTTTCACTTATTATTTTTTTTCTATCTTATAGAGTTCCCTTCCATATATAGTTTTCCCCTCATCTTTATTTCAGTTATTGAAATCATTATGCTTCTTATTCTTACATATTTTACCTACACAATCTTTTTCATTTTCTTTTTATTCTCAAATAATTTTCATCATATTTATCTCTTTTTATTTATACATTTTCATTTTTTTCTATATTTTAATGCACTCTCTCTTAAACACTCGTTTTTTTATGTCTCCATCAATTTAGCTCTTCATGAATTATTATCTTTTATCAACATTTATACTTATTACTATTTTCTGATGTTTTTGCATTAAAAAATTCAAAACATTTTAAGTGCCTATTTAATTATTTATGTTTATTTATAATAAAATAATAAAAAATTAAAATTACGATATAACATCTATTTTCCTTAGTAAATCTTACATTCAAAATTAAATGTTTTTGACAACATAAAATCCTAGATTCCCACTTTATTGTGTTAGATTTGTGAAGGATCATCCAATGTAACTTCTTGTCTTGATGTCGCATGTTTAAATACTTGCTTTGCTAGCCTTTTGAACTGATGCTACATAGCTAGCCATTCAAAATAGATACTTTAGGTCAACCTAATGCCAATCAAATAGACAGTTTATTTCAATCTCATGCAAATATGGGTCTTTAATGGCGAAAAATAAGAAATTGTGTACTTAAAAAGAGGTTACAAGCTTCAATTCTCTTGAGAATAGCGAATGTAAGCTTCGGTACTGACCGATCCTTACTACAAAGAGTCCACCCAACAATCGTAAAAAAGAAAGATAACACTACAAAAGATTGTTAAACAAGACTAAGTGATAATTCATTTGTATATATATTTTGACAATTTTATATAACCCGCCACTGTATTGAGATGATAGGTTAAATCAATATTACAAACAAATATTTGTAACGGTGAAAAATAAAAATTTAAATTTAAATAAAAAATTACAAATTTTTTATTAGGACTAAGATATGTAAACCTTTGTAGTTGAGATACAAAGGTCTAAAAAAAAAAAAAAATTAAATTAATGAAAATAGGAAGAAATTAAAGCGACTACAGATCAATAGTCATTATCTCAATCCTTGTGATCACTTTTGAATGATGGAACCGCTGAGAGAGGAAAAATGCTTTCCTCAACTTTATTCTAGCATTGGGGTAGATCAGCGGGAGGAGGAAGCAATCGCTCTGATTCTTTTTTCCCATTCTCCACAACAAATACCATGTCAAAACCAAGTTCTGAATGTTCTTCAAAATGGCAATGCACCAGCCAAACACCTGTTGCACAACAATGAATATAAACAGTGAATCCAGGAATAAGACGGCAAATTTTTCGTCGAGTATCTACGAATTAAGATAAATAGACAAACATTAGTTACCTGGATTGTTGGCTCGAAATCTTATGGCTGCCCACCCGCCAGCAGGAACTCCAATGGTATTGAGAAGCTGAGGATCTACCAGGTTGAATTTGGCAGAATCTGTTTGGGGATTATAGTTACCGAATCCTTGCCCCACAACGGAAAAGTCTTGTCCATGAATGTGTATAGGATGGTTCTCTATGGTAAGTATGCCGGTATTCTGAAAAACTATTTGCACAGACGTATTGTATTTCAGAACTTTTACTTTGGTAGCCGACTCTGTGTTCCAAAAACTCGGCGGCGTTGGTGACCGCGGATATTGACGGGTGTAATTAAATTTCAAGGGAGGATTGTCTGGAAAATCTCTGGTGAAAACTCCATCGATGCCGAAATAGTAGGCCTGCAAAATATCAATTTGAGGCCTGACAAATGAAATGTTATTGAAGTTTCCAACGGCTCTGATGGGGTTCACCCATCGACAGGGACTGTCTGGACAGCTTATGATTCCATAGCCCGCTGTTATCAACATTTCTTCGTCAACACTTTGTGGTACTAAGGGAAAGAGGCTTCTCATTTGGGTACTGAGTTTAAACGCAGTGGGAGTGTCATAAAATGAAGGAAGTTTGGGCATAACGGGAGCAGAGTATGTACTGTCACTGTATTGTAGGATTGCTGTTGTTGAGATATTTACGAAGTTGGTATCATCAGGCTTGCTATCGTAGACCCTCGCCGCCATGTAGTACTGTTTTGGCGGCTGGCGAGCGTTTAGAAGCACATCCACGGTCTGGCCCGGCTGTATGAACACTAGCTTGGTTTTGTATGGTTTTGTGTAAGAGGCATCCATTGCCACAACTGTGAGTCTGTGCCTTGCAATTTTGAAAAAGAATGCATGATTCAGGGCACAATTTACTATCCTGAGTAAGTACTGTTTTCCTTTCTCCACTGATATACGCGAAGTATCTGCATCCACAATTCATGTGTGAATGTTATCCTCACAATGATTAATGATTTGTGTTAAAGCAAATTAAAATAATTGCAAGTACAAGAAGAATGATAATCATAAATTCTACAAGATAGATTTAACTGTTTCAAATTTGAATGCTTACTACAGGGTTATATTTGTGAATCTCAAAGACTCAATGCTTTACATGCTAAACACTTTTTGTATGTTAATATATGTACTTCGGTGGCCAATGAGGGGAGCCTATGCTTTATCCTATGAAGGGAGAAACTGCATATCATCTTTAAAAACTTTATTAGAGAAAAAATTTAGATTTTTTTTAATGATTCCATGTTCTTCCTGCAGCATCTTAAAAAAGGAATTGTGTCTACCTTCTAAATTTACAAAAAATATAAAATATATATAAAACAACCTGACATATGGCCACAAATATATAAAGTGGATAATGTGGGGTGGCAGTCCCGCCACTGCCTGTCACTCAGGGGAAAATGTATTGGAATTTTGGATAGGGGTCAATGTCGAATATTAAAGAATATAATTATTAATTTATTAAATTATTATTATTTTTTTTATTTTTTATTTTTATTTTATATTTTGCAACAACAAACATTTTTATGTGTTATTGAATTGTTAATATATAGTAATATTCAAAAACATGGTGTAGTCATAGAATGTTTTGTGCTAAGCATTACGTTCTCTGTCCATCTTTCTTTATCTATTGACCCTTTGAACTCCTTTCAATTGATGGTTCAAGTAATAAAGGCAATACATCTTAGTATCGGGACAAGTTTCCTCTAATTAGTTGATGGAGAAAATGATGTTGGTATTATAGCTTTTGACAAAAAAGTGAAACATCAGGGTTGTAGAGGCTATTACTTGACTAATTCAAACTTTCCATCTTTTCCTTAGTCAAAAGTTTTGTAGTCCAAAACTAATGATGGTTCAACGATTAAACATAAAGGGTGTATATTAGCCACTAAAAGATTGTGAATAGAAGTAGAGGAAATGGTTGGCGATGACTATGAGTTGATGATGAAGGCTCTCTACCTTGAAAAGAGAGACGATAATTAGAAAGAACTTTTTCTTTAATCCAAGGATTTTATTTCAATATTTTTAATTGTCGTCTTTTTTTTTTGGAATGATTGTTCCATGATGGTCAAGCTATTTTAGATGTATAGTTATTTGTTGTTGTAGGTTTATTATCTTTTTGCTGCTAGTTTATAACATTTTTTTTACATTGAATTTTTTTATTTCTATGGAGATTTTAAAAATTGAAAAAAGTTGTATTTCTAATTTTCTATTCTTGTATAAGAGTTTGGGCTCTTTCAAAACAAAAAAATTGTTTGATTAAATTGGTTGACTATTTTGACTTAATATTTTTGGAGGCCGACTCTTTTATTGTGTTCTTTATCCAGTTTATAAATTCAATGTTTGAAAATTATTATATTTGACCAGCTCATAAGCTTGATAAAAAATATTTACCTAAAATAAATAAATAATCAAACTTTTATTCACAATATAATATAAAAAAATCAAATAAAAAATAAATTATACTCCTCAATTTTTAAATATTACTCATCAACATTATTTATTGTAATAAATTAGGCCCAAATTTTCTTTAAATAATATTTATGTATTACAATAATTTAAACTAAACATACTTTTTTTAATTATCATTTATCTACTACACTAAATTTAATCTTTTTATTAAAATATTATAAACTATTTAAATAAAATTAATAGTAATAAAAGCTAAAATTGTTAGCATTAAGCCTACAATAAAGGTGGGCCAAATAACAGATTTATATTGACTGTCTTATGGTTAATATATGAAGACACATAAAAGTGCTAAATATACACCTCAGTTTTGACTAAAGAGCAATTTACACACACATGTATATTTGCTAAGTGAAATGGATGCTATTGTTTTTTAAATTAATATTCTTTTTTATATTAATTGTAATTTAATTTTTTAATTTTTTAATAATAAATATTGTGACAAACCTTTTGCAGAGCAATTGTACAAGTCTCCAGGTTGGCTATTGATGGTGTATGCATTGGATTCAACTGGCACTGTTCCATTACTGAGGGCTTCGTTTATTACATCTTCAACATTAGAATTCCACCATTCACCTACACACCATAAACACCAGTGAATTCATAAGTAGCAATTGATATTTCTTTTTTGAAGATTGCATCAAATGGCTTTAAAACTAATGGAATAAATAAATAAATATTGAACAGGAAATACAAGATAGTGATTAAATTCAAAATAGATTTAAAAATAGTCTAACAGAGAAGAGTGTAACGATCATGCACGTATTGCGATCAGGTCATTGATCATCGGATAGTAGGTATAAATATAATTAAAACACATGCTACCCAACATTGGCTGATTAGGAATCAAGAGGTTACTCGTGATGTAAAGGTACATGATCGTGATGTTAAATTGAAGAAATACCTAATATGATAGGAAATTCAGCAGCAGGTTTGGTGAAAGGATAAGGCTTTCCAATGCGAGGGTAAATGATTAAAGCTCCATGAACGGTAGCTCGAAGATATGAAATATGTGCATGCCACCAAAGCGTCCCTTCTTGTTCTGTGATGGTGAAATTATAAGTATACGAATTTCCTTTAGCAATAGGACATTGAGTTATGTAGGCTGGTCCGTCTGCCCAGGCCGATCTCAACTGCTTTACCCCGTGCCTACAAAATCGACATTAATACCCAGAGTTTAGTGCTGTGCGTTTGTAAACACGTGACTAGAATTGTAAATTACACAGCCATAGTTAAAAAAAACCCAATAAAAACTTTTCAATTTTGTTTTATTTTAAAAGCATTGATAGTGATATTGGAATATGATTTGGAGAATAGTCAATCGTACCAGTGGAGGGTAATATTGTAGGGCACCTGGTTCTCCACTTCAACAATTACATTATCTCCTTCATGAGCGTAAATTGTCGGCCCTGGAAACTGCCCATTGACGGTCACAATCTCCTGTTCTTTACACAGTCGCCGCACCTTCTGTGTTCCAATCTGCAAAGGCATAAAACGTAATAAACCTAATGGTCAGCTGCAATAATTCGCTTAATATAAGGCTTACGATTTTTACAAAAAAAGAAATAAATCTTACAGTAAATTTGTGATGAACCGTGGCTGCAGAAGCTGCTGTTACCAAAACTACAGAGAGAAGTGCTAATTTAAAGGTAAACGAAAACCTTACCATTGTTGCTTAGCTTTACAAGCACACAAGATTGACAGATTTATTTGTAGGGAGAGATATACAAAATCACAGGATTGACAGATTTATTTATAGAGAGAAATTTGTAAGTGACATTTCTTCTGAAACGAAGAGATTATCTCGCGGGTACGTTGAAGTTGTCAAGAGATTTTAAAATATACATGTTTGAAACTTTTGTGTTTATTTATATATTAAACATAAATCAATGAACAGATATATACCATTTAATCGTTTGAGTCGCTACCAACTTAGTCGCAGCGCCTGTGCAGAGTCAAATCCTAGCGTTTTGCACTGCGAAGACGTTTCAATTTTATTGACCGTATGCATCACGCAATCGCGTCCAAACCCCAGATTTCCACGACCCTGAAATCATCCTCGTGAATAACGGCTGAGGTCATTCATCAGTTGCCTTGGCTGCTTCAACATTCCATCCTTCGAATCTTCGACGTTCTCCTTTTCATAAAACACGCGTTTGGACTCGGCACCTGCAACACATACCCCCTTGAGTTTCGCTTCTTAGCTTATGGAAAGGGTGGTGGTTTAACTGGTCAAATGATGGTATGAAAGACCATTCAGTAAAGCATAATTTTATTTTTTATTTTTTTTTTCAAATGTTTGATATGGAAAGTTAAATAAATGGATTTCTGATTTTTTTTAATTTTTGATTTTGATTTTGATAGATTGGATGTTTTCTAATCATGTTTAATCAAAGTGACGTTTAAATTTAAGTATACACTTATTCATGAATAGTAATGAGTTATATACAATGCATCATTCAACAAATTTGATAGATTAAATTTCTCTTAATCATAATTGTTTAATCAAATGAATAATCAGATTTAATTATACCCTTACTCGTATATTATAATTTATTATATGTAATTCAAACAAAGACAATGATACATATATCTATATAAATTCGGATCTTCTCATTTAAAAAGAAGTGATAACTTAAAATATTATTACCTTTTATAAAAATTTAAATAATTAATAATTCACTATTAACTTACATAATACTTTTGACAATATATTATCTTGGTGGGAGTTGTATTAATCTCTGGGTAATAATTTATATTTTCTATTCATTTTTATATTTAATAATATTAAAAAATAAATGCTTGTTAAAAATACATTGAATTATTTTTTAAATATTTTAATAAAAATAAACATTTAAAAATATTAAATATATAAACAATCGATTAATAGCATGATATACCTGCAAAATAATATCTTTGAAACAAATATTTTTTATAAATTATAATTCAATATATATTTGAATATATATCCTCTCGCTTTTATCCATTTAAATATATCCACGCTCCATAACCCATTCAACTAAAGTTAGGTTACGAACGTAAGCATCTAGAAGAAATATCTAATCAACCAGAAATAGTCGATGTATTACTTCATTGGGAAGCATCATTTCAATTTCAAACATCACCTACAACACGCGAACCACCTTCATGATTTGTATCTACCTTTGATCATGAAACACTGTCTCCATCATTAGATAAATGTTTATTCTTTTTATTGAAGTTTCAATACCTGGACTCTGATATTGTTTTTTAAACGTGTGCTTTAATTTCAGTTCAGTACGTCATATAAGACGAAAATGTTTAATTTTTTTCCTTTCAATGTCTTTTTTAAATATTTTCAATGTTACGTAAAATTGAAAAAAAAGACAGAATGAAAGCAATCTCTTGATCCTTGACGTTAAGATGAAGACTTGGTTAATAAGGGAAAAAAAAGAAAATGATTATTTAGGTTGGTTTGTAGAGAGTTAGCATTTTTTTGAGAAAAATTAAATTCTCAATTATATTAAATTGAGAGTTTTAATGTAGCAATGACTGTTACGAGTTAAATAGAATTGTATTATCAAGGTACATATATATTATAGTTTAAAGCTTTATAATAGCTCGCACTTTGTTTTGAAAATTAAATTTAAGAGAGAATATCAAAAAATTACATAATAAATGTAAAATAAATAAGAAAACTGTGTAAATTTTAAAAAATAAAATATCAAATTTTAAATATATCAATTTTATTGATATTTAAACTTAAATATATTTGTGGAAAATCCATGGAAGTTCCCTAAAAAACTAAGAAATTCATAACCAATATTTCACACTCACACACTCTCACATGCATGTTCAAATATCTACTTGGAATTAAATTCTATTTCCTTTTCATGTAATAATGGAATTCATTAAATCAATCTTGACACAATAAAAACTTCTATAAATATAAATATAAAATCCAACCACCACAGGAATCACACATTTCGATCTTCTTGCAATACATTCCTATGTCACTCTAACCCCATATTCTAACATGTTATCTAATGCATGAGCATCCAAGGCTTCGTGCAATATTTTATCACCAAAAATAGATTGGTGTGCATTTGTGTAGTCTTATTTGTGTGTTTGTTGTTCTTGGCATGATGAAGATGGTCCATGGAAATATCATTACTCCTACACTTTAGTAGCATCAAGCACATCAAAGAATGATTAGTTTTAGATAGCTACATGGTTACAAGCAAGTTGGTTGATCCTCTCAACCATCAGTGAAATCAAGGATTTCTCTACGTGCATTAAAGGGTTAAAATAGATAGGTTGTGAAGAAGTGGTTAAAAAATGTATTTATATCTTCCATAAACAAAAATATGATTATATGAATCCTCTCAAAGAGTAGTGAAATTTTAAAAAAGATCATATTAATTTGAGCATGTATGCTCAAGTTATGGTCTCAGGGAGTTGATGGTTTTTTAAAGTGATGAAATGACTAATCTGTATATGGCAGTGGTTTCAAAAGCATCAGCAATAATTTTTTAACCTCTAAAGGTGGTTTTGAAACTAGTGGTTATTTTTCCTTGAAAACAGGGGTGATGTCATTAAAAACAAAGTTAAAATAAAAATAACATCCCATAAAGATCAACAACTGGATTTAGAGCATTTTAAAGTGGCTAAAGAAGGAGAGAAGACATGGGAGAAGATAGAGAAATGTCAAGAAATATCTATAATTGCGCATAGGAGTCAATTACATCACTCAAGAGGGTTTGAAGAGAGAAGAAAGGAACTCCAAGAAATAAAAGAGATAGAGTTTAAGGTGAACCAGTCCATGTGAGACTGTGTATGTAATTTATTATTCATGTTTATCTTTCAATAAGTTTATAGAGGCATGTGTGTGTGTGTGTGTGTGTGTGTGTGTGTGTGTGTGTGAGAGAGAGAGAGAGAGAGAGAGAGAGAGAGAGAGAGAGAGAGAGAGAGAGAGAGAGAGAGAGAGAGAGAGAGAGAGAGAGAGAGAGAGAGAGAGAGAGAGTGAATTCAATTGTATTGTTTTTAAGATGAATTAATTAAATTAATTTTTTTGAACTATGTCAAGTCTAGGAATGTGCTCAAGTGAATCCATGGTTAGTGCTCTATCCATGCATCACATAGTTAAAGTCAGTCTATAAGAGGATCCCCTCTCTTTTACTTGAACCATTTGGTATCAGAGCAAGGTTTATTCCTTGTAGGTTGTGTGTCAGGATCTCATAACTATTATTTTCAAATTGTGAAAGGGAAGTATGTTGAATGTATTACAATTTTTTAAAGAGAAGCTTGCATACCTCAAGTCGATGTGAATATTTCACATTGGATGCTTTGTCTCCATTCACTAACATTTTCCAAAATGGTTCTCTCCTTCAAATTGATTTTCCCTCTACATAATTGTGTTTCCTCTTCCCAGGTTGACTTATACATATATTTATTTATTCTTTTCATTTATCAAAAAGTCCTTATGATCATTTACTTCCATAGCTACTTTGGTCAAATCTCATTAATTTTGACATTGTGTTCCATGTTGTTTGATAATTTCAATATTTATTGTAGCTACATTCTCTTCTGTTCATGTTCATTTTTTTCAAGTTCTAAGGTCATTTTCCATTTATTGGAGTAATTCTCATTGCTTCTGTATGTTGTCTTTAGTCACATCCTCTTGTATCTATTTTCCATCTTATATGTATTTAGTTTTGTTATTGAGTAGTCATATTATTATGGTAATCTTGATCATATCGACTCTCTAGCTTCCACCTTTCTTAGGCTACTCATAGCTGACTCGCATAGTAAACATTTTCTAAGCATTGTAGATTTGACTATGGGATTTATTTAATTATTTTTTGGGGACCATACAAGGTTTCCTTTAGAGATATGGTTACATTAAACTTTTATGTTTGTGAAGTCCTTAAATTCCATTTTCATTATATAGTTTATGTATCCCTCTTTTTCCTTGTCATTTATAATTTGTGATAATAAAGATATTGAATTTATTTTATTCAATCACCATCTTATTTTATTTCCTATCCATTTGAAATGGTCCTCTTGTGTTTATTGATGTATTCATAAAGTGAGAAGGGATCAAGTATCCAAAATTCTATAGATTATGTTACACATAAAGTGAACCTTATTGTCAATCTTTTTTCAAGATCTCTCTCTCTCTCTCTCTCTCTCTCTCTCTCTCTCTCTCTCTCTCTCTCTCTCTCTCTCTCTCTCTCTCTCTCTCTCTCTCTCTCTCTCTGCTCCAACTTGTGCTATATTGACTAAATGTAAACCCAATCAACTCATCCAATAGTTAGTATAAGATATCAATTATTTCAAAAACACCTATTTTTTGGCATATTTACCAAACTCATCATGGCATGTCTATGGTATGTATACAAATGAAATCACATTAATTAATTATTATAAAAATAATAAATATATCTTCTTTTGTGATTCATTCTAATATCATCAAATGAAAAATATATATGATAAGGCATTATAAAAATCATGAATGAATGATATATCAATAGGTAAAACCCCAATTAATACTTAACTTTATACATAAGCTAAGGTGAAGTTATGTGGGTCATTACAAATGTAGTTTTATATTATACATTTACTTCACATGTATTTTGAACATATACATAGGTGCAATTACCATGCAATATACATGTATATAACCAAATGAATGCAACG
>JARHVA010000085.1:8012500-8080000 GCA_037957365.1 Torreya grandis
TCCATAGTATGTCCCTCCATTTAAACTTATGGATATCCATTCTTTTCTTAATGCTTTTGAGAAAAAATTATAGAAAAATTTATTGCTTCAAACATGAAAAATTCAATTGCTTGGTAAGAAGCGTTTGGACAAAGCAAGAGATAACACCATGAATAAAAAAAATTAGCTGTCATGTGGTAGTGTATATTTAGATTTTATAATTAAAATGTTTTAAATTATCTTAGTTTAACTGCATAACCTAAAAATAAATATCATTTTATATTATATTACCTATAATGGCATCTGTAATAATAGATAAAGCAAATGAAGATTAACCAACAAACATGTTAATTCTTATAGTTACTAGAAAGGAACACTCCATGACCTCCATTTCCTCTATTATGGCCCACAAATCATCCTTAGAAATCCTGACTACCACAAAATTTCCATTAATCAAATAAATCACCTCTGCAACACCCTATACAACAACCTTATCTAGAAAGGGAAAATTGAGTGTTATATTTCTGTTCAAAATATGTTATACAATAAATGGAATAACCAAAAGAATTCATGCCAGTGATTGTAAAAGCGTGTTTGTTATCACTAGAAATGAAACTTTAGTCTCTACTTTGCATAAAAAAGGTCCATTTTCTTTGATTAAATTTTTGTATGCTAAAGTATTTTTTTTCAATAATTTTTGCCTATCTATGCAAATGATATAGATGACCCAAGATTTAAAGAAATAGGTATAATAGAGAAAAACATAGATACTTAGGTAATAACAATGCATTGATTGATGTAGTAATCATGATAGAGTGCATAGTGAGTGTAAATATCTACATAGAGAGTGCTCACTACTAACATCATTGACAACATTAATTTGAAGTCATTATCCCTACCCTTCATAGTGATCGATGAATCCATTCATAACATGTTAATATTTTTTCCAATTAAATTACATGAATTAATGTTATTTTAAACCTCTAGTTAAACAACTTACTATAACTATTAATAATTATTCATATATTTGTCAGCACACAAAACAAATCGATGTCATTGGTTAAAGGAGCATGGACTAATGGCAGGTTAAAGAAAAATGAATGGTATTAGTCCCTCCCTCTAGGACTAATAATAAATCCTATAAGGATTAGTTTATATATTTGAAGTGAAAATATATTTTATATTTAAATTTAAAAAAAATAAAATTATAGCTATGCACTTCAAAGTCTATAAATCAATACAGATTTTGAAAATCCTTGTGATCACTATGAAATGATGGAACCGATTAGATGAAAAAAATGTTTTTCTCATCTTTATCACTGGGGTAGATCAACAAGAGGAGGAGAAAATCACTTTGATTCATCTTTCCCATTCTCCACAAAAAATACCATGTGAAAACCAAGTTTTGAATGTTCTTTAAAATGATAATGCACCAACCAAACACCTATCACACAATAATGAATATAAATAAATAGGGTGGCATTATGATGTTGTTAGGTGAATCTATGAATTCAACAACACATTTTTTGATGAGTATCCATGAATAAAACATAGATATAAAAACATTAATTGCCTCAATTTTTGGCTTGAAATATTATGGCTGCCCACCTTCCAGTAGGAACTCCAATAGTCTTGAGACGCTGAGGATCTACTAGGTTGAATTTGGTAAAATTTGTTTGGGGATTATAGTTACCAAATCCTTACCCCATAATGTAAAAATATTTCCTATGAATATGTATAGAATGGTTAAAAATATTTCTTATGAATATGTATAGAATGGTTATCTATGGTAAGAATGTTGGTATTCTAAAAAATCTATTTACACAAAGGTATTGTATTTTAGCACTTTTACTTTTGTAGCTGACACTATGTTCTAAAAAAGGTGGCATTGGTGACTATGGATATTGATGTGTGTAATTAAGCTTCAAGGGAGGATTGTAGATAAAACATATCATGAAAACTCCATCAATTCTGAAATAGTAGGCCTAAAAAATATCAATTTATGGCTAATAAATGAAATGCTATTGATGTTTACAACTACTCTGATGGGGTTAACCTATTGACAATGACTATTTGGACAACATATGATTTCATAACCTACTCTTATCAAAATTTATTATTCAATAGACCATGGTACTAAGGAAATGAGGCTTCTTAGTTGAGTGTTGAGTTTAAATGCAGTCAGAGTGTCATAAAATGAAGGATGATTGGGCATAACTAGAATAGAGTATGTGCTAGCATTGCATTATAGGATTATTATTATGGAGATATTTATGAAGTTGGTGTCATTAGGATTTATATTATAGGCATGTGTGGCCATGTGGTATAGTTTTTCTGGGTGATGAGTATTTAGGACATCCATAGTCTACCTTTGGGATATATTAATTATGTACAACTGGGCATTTATTGACAAATATTTGGTTTGCCATATTTTGTTTTGTACTAGGGATATGCTTTAATTATTGTCCATTTTAGTATGTGTGAGATGTATCTCACATTTTTTTTAATATCACCCTTTAACTTGATCCCTACACAAACATAGAGAGTGATATACAAATAGAAGGAAATAACCTTTTGTTTTAAGTAAGTGTATGCATGTACAATAGAAGATAGGGGCACATTATAACCAAAAAGAGTAGAAAACTTTACAAGAGTATATATAATGAATATATATAGTTTATGTGTAGATTTAGCTATTGTATGATTTATTAATGAATATATGCATTTAGCTGAAGATTTTATATATGCGTATTTGGTTTTCTTATAAATGTAGCTATTTTTTTCCTTTTTACCTACATTTTTTTGGGTTTTTATTTGCTATTTGTTTTATTTTTACCTACATTTTTTTGGGTTTTTATTTTACTTCTCTATTGTACTCTATTTTTGAATTTAAATCTTTTATCTTTTTTTTTTCTAGCATTAAGTAATAATAGAATTATATCTGTAGTTCTTACTATTATTTTAATTCCTTCATCTGGTATTAAATCTAAGGAACCTTTGCCCTCCTCCATTAATTTCCTCCACATCTAGTGTGCCCCTGTCTAATTTACAGACCCCTATTTTCGTAAGAATGAATTATGACTATTGGCCTTTAACTATGAAATCATTATTTTGGTCTTAAGACATATGGGAGATAGTTTAAAATGATTATGTATAACTAGAAAATTGGGTAGCATATACTTCCCTTACACAAGATGAGAAAAACACTTTGAAATAATAGAGAAAGGACATGAAAATTTTATTCTACATCCATCAAGCAATGCATGAGATCATACTCCCAAGAGTAGCAGCATCAAAACAAGTCAAGGAGGCATGGGATATACTATAAATTGCTTACCAAGGTATGGAGAAGGTAAATACTACTAAATTAAAACTCCTTAGAAAATATTTTGAAAATTTATCAATGAAAGACTTAGATTCAGTAGAATATTTATTTACATAGGTTTTTCGTTTGATTACTCAAATCATATCTCATTGAGAGGTCATAAAGGATAGGAATGTTGTTGAGAAGGTGCTTAGAAATCTCCCTTCTAAATTTGACCCTGTGGTTGTGGCTTTGGAGGAAACCAAATACTTGAGTCAGTTTTCTATTCATGAGCTTTATGCCTTTCTTATTAATCATGAATATAGACTAAATAGGTCAAACATATCATTGAAAAATGCATTTTCATCTCAGTCATCTATAAGAGGTGGAAGAGGATGGTAGAAATCCAATCTTAGAGGTAGAGGGAGAAGTTCCCCTAGAGGTGGATGTAGCAATAGTCCTATAAATATTGGTAGAAGATGACAAAATTAGAATACTAGTCACCCATGCAGCACAAGGTTTGAAAAATCACATATTCAATGTCATTATTGTAAGAAATTTAGGCATTATGCTAATGAATGGAAAAAAAAATAGCATGACCAGCATAAGCAATGTCAAAATTAGTCAAGTAGCACTCCCAAAAATACTATGTTTATTGCATGCACTATAATTTCTAAAGCAATTTCTTTAAACTCACTAGTTGAGTGCAATGTAGTCCAAGAAAGCCCATGTGACATATGGCATTTTTATTCTAGTTGTAGTAATTACATGACAAGTAATGTAGATTTGTTTTCTATCTTAGATAAATTAGTTCAAACTAATGTCATACATGGTAACAACAACGCCACTATCTTGGGTAAAGGTACAATTAATATTCTAACAAAATAAGGGGAGCAAAATTTATACATGATGTGTATTATGTCTCTAGTCTAAAACATAATTTAAAGAGTATTGATCAGTTGGTAAAAAAAGGATATAGAGTGTACATGGAAAATAATGAGTGTGTGTTTTTGGATAGGATTCTAAGTAAACAACTCATTGCCAAAGTGGAAATGACTAGAAACTGGATGTTTTCCTTAAGGATAAGGCTAGATATGAAGGAAAAAATAGCCCAAGTTATTCATACAACAAATAATGTACATTTTGGAGCTGCCTCTAAGGTAGAAACTACAAAATCAAAAGTTGAAATGAATTCTACAGGTTTAACAAATTTGACTCTAGAGCAAGCCAATTCACCTTCATAATAAGCCAATGTATATTTTGGAGCAAGCCAATTTAGCTCTGAAGAAGCAAAAAGTAGTGGTGCAAAAATTCAAATAACATTTTAGTTTATTGTAAAGGATAAGTCTTGGTTATGGCATTTTAGATTTGGGCATTTAAACTTTGGAGGGCTAAAACTACTACATATGAGGAACATGGTGAAAGTTTTACCATTAATTGAGAAACCAAAAAGAGTTTGTAAAGGTTGTATCTTGGTTAAACAACATAGAGAGTCTTTTCCCATTGGTGAATCAATAAGATCAAGAACACCACTTGAGATTGTTCACTTAGATATTTTTGGGTAAATGCAAACACCCTCTATAACAAGATCACTTATTTCCTTACTTTTACTGATGATTTTACATGGAAAACTTGGGTATACTTCTTAAAACATAAGTCTGATTAATTTACTTATTTTCAATAGTTCAAGGCACTTGTGAAGAAGAAAATTGCCCACTATATCAAGGTTTTGAGGATGGATAGAGGTGGTGAATATTTCTATAATGAGTTTTTGAATTTTTGTAGATTACATGGCATACACAAACAATTTCTAGCCCACTATACACCTCAACAAAATGGTGTGGTGGAGAGAAAGAACCGAACCATTATGGAGATGGCACATAGTATGTTGGCAACCTCACATTTACCTAATGAATATTGGGTTGAGGCATTGACAACTGTTGTTTGTATCATGAATAGGTGCCCAACAAAGAGTGTGAAGAACAAAGTCCCTCAAGAGGCTTGGACAGGTAAGAAACATAGTGTTTCTCATTTTAAGGTATTGGCTGTGTTACATATGCACATATACCAGATCAGTTAAGGTAGACCTTAGACTATAAAAGGACAAAAAATGTATATTTTTTGGCTATTTAGAGAATACAAAGGCATATAAGTTATTTAATCTTATCACTAGGAAGGTTGTAATCAGTCATGATGTTCAGTTTGTGGAGAATGAATTGTGGGATGTAAGTATAGAGAGGACTGTAAACATTATTATTACTATTTGCCATGATGATATGGTAGATAAAGTGTTTCCATCATCATGTATAACTCAAGAAATTACTCCTTCCACTCCCAACACAACACCAAAATTTGTAGCTCAAGCTACACCCCCATTTACAACAAGTAGATCTTCAAGGCTGATGCCCACACCAAGAGTACAAAAAACTCTATAGGTAAGCAAAATAACATCTACATTAGCTGATATCCTTATAACAACTCCAACTAGCACTCCAAGTAGTTCTACATCCTTGAATCCAACTCTAGTAAGCATACAACCACAAAAAATAAGGATTCTAAGTGAGTTGTATAATGTTGATACAACAAATTATTTTTTAGTCTTTGATTTGTTTTTTCATATAGATGATCCATTAATGTTTGAATAATCTAGGAGTGATGATACATGGGTACAAGCCATGGATAAAGAGATTAAGTCCATTGATAATAACCAAACATGGGAGTTGGTTGAGTTGCTTGAAGGCAATGATGTAATATGTGTAAAGTGGATTTATAAGAGAAAACAAGATGCTGATGGAAAATTCCAAAATCATAAAGTAAGGCTAGTTGTAAGAGGTTTCACACAACAACCTAGATTAGATTTCAATGAAACATTTTTTCCTATTATGCGGTTGGACACAGTTAAGATTGTATTGGCCATTGTTGCTCATAACAAGTGGTATGTGTACCAAATGGATGTGAAGTCAACATTTATAAATGGATATCTAGAGGAGGAAGTGTTTATTGAATAACCACAAGGTTATGAGCTACCAGGTCATGGAAACAAAGTATATAGGTTGAAGAAAGCACTTTATGGATTAAAGCAAGCTCCTAAAGCTTGGTACAACTGCATTAACTCCTGTCTCATTCAAAATGTTTTCCAAAGAAGTGGTTGTGAGCCAACCTTGTACATCAAAGTTAACAAGAAAGGTAAAATTTAATTTTTTTGTTTGTATGTATATGATCTAATCTTTACCTTTGATCTTAGTATAAATGTTTTTAAAATAACAGTGAAGAATGAATTTGAAATTACTAATTTGGGGCTTATGAGATATGTTTTGGACATTGAAGTCCATAAATATAATAGTGTTATATTTATTTATCAATTGAAATATGAAAATGAAATCTTGAATATATTTAATATGATAAAGTGTAAAGCAGCCCCAACACTAGTCATGATGGGATTGAAGTTAAGCAAGGAGGATGATGAAACATTTGTGGATCCTATATTGTTCAAGAGGCTAGTTGGAAGCCTTATGAATTTGACAACCATAAGACCTGATATTATGTATTGTATAATCCTAGTTTCAAGGTTTATGAAATCTCTAAAAAACTCTCATTGACATGTTAGTAAGAGAATACTGAGGTATGTGAGTGGTACAAAGGATTTTGGCATACTGTATTCTACTTCAAGGGATTTTAGTATTATTGAATACATGGATTTCGATTGTGGTGGTAGTATAGATGATAGTAAAATAATTTATGGGTATGCTTTTCACTTTGTCATATGTGTTGTGTCATGGGCTTTAAAGAAACATCCCATTATGACTCTTTCTTCAGCTCAAGCTGAGTATGTGGCATCCACTAGAGCAGCCTGTCAAGCTATTTAGATGTGAATAATGTTGAAAGAATTAATGCAAAATCAAAAAGAGGCCACTACAATATTTTGTGACAATAGTTCAGCCATTGCATTGTTCAAAAATCATGTTTTTCATAATAGAACTAAACATATTGATACTAGGTACCATTTAATTAAAAAGCTTATAAAAAACAAAGAAATTTTCACAAATTTTTGTAGTTCTAAAGATCAGTTAGCTGACATATTTATAAATCCATTGGAAAAAGAGAGATTTTATTATTTATGAAGTTGTTTAGGATTTTTTGATCATAGAAATGTATATAGCTCCAAAGAGAGCTCTGAAGATGTGCTCCAAAGATGGATGCTACGAAGATGTGCTTCGAAGATGGATGCTCCAAAGATGTGCTCCAAAGATATTTTCCAAAGATATATTCTCTAAATATGTGCTCTGAAGATGTGCTCTAAAGATGGATGATCTGAAGATGTGCTCCAAAGATGATGCTTTGAAGATGTGCTCTGAAGATGATGTTCTGAAGATATGTTGCAATAGCTTTGGAGTAGTTTGATGAAAATTTTGTTGATCCCCACCTATTCAAATTAATGGGGAGTATTTGATATATTAATTAAGTACAACTGGACATTTATTGGAAAATATTTGGTCTACCCTATTTTTTTTTGTATCATGGATATGCTTTAAGTGTTGTCTAGTTTAGTATGTGTGAGTTGTAACTCACATTTTTTTATTTTTTATATTATATGTTGCCTTGAGCCCTACGTAAAAATAGAAAGCAATCTAGAAATAAAGGGAAGGAGCCATTTGTTTTAAGTAAGTGTATATATGTATAATAGAAGATAGGGTGGCAAAGCATAACTAAAAGGATCAAAAACCTTTATAAGAGTATATCTAATGAATATATATAGTTTATGTGTAGTTGTAGCTATTGTATGATTTATTAATGAATATATGCATTTAAATGAATATTTTATGTATGTAGATTTGATTTTCTAACAACTGTAGTTGTTTATTTTCTTTTACGCTACATTTTTTTGTGTTTTTATTTTACTCTTTGTTGTACTATATGTTTGCATATAAATCCTATGTCTTATTTTTCTAGCACTGAGTAAAAATAGAATTAGAGCTTTAGCTCTTGCTATCAGTTTAATTCCTTCATACCCTGGCTATATGATCACTAGCTTGGTATTGTATGGTTTTGTGCAAGAGGCATCCATTGCCATAACTATGAGTGTGTGCCTATCAATTATAAAAAGAATGCATGATTCAAGCAACAATTTATGAACCTTAGTAAATTCCATTTTCATTTTTTGACTTATATATGCAAATTATTTACATCCACAATTCATTAATGATTTGTGATAGCTAAAAATTAATTTTAAGTATGAGAACAATGATAATCATAAATTCTATGAAATAGAATTAACTGTCACAATTTTTAATACTTACTAGATGGTTTTATTGGGGACTTTGGCATGACATGCTTAACAGTTTAGCATGTTAATATATGTTATTATAAGTGAGAATATTTTATAAAAATAGAAACTATATATTTTTTAAAATGCAATATAGGACAATTTTATAAATTTATTATGGTTTTATATATAAAATTTTATCTACCTTCTAATCACAATTTATTATAATTTTATACTTATTTTATACTTTTATCTCTGAAATAATTATTTTTAACCAGTTCATAGGGCTAGTAAAAAAATATTTACCTATAATGATAATAAACTTTTTATATTCATAATTAATTATAGAAAAATTCAAATAAAAAATAAGTTATAATAATCAATTTTTAAATATGACCTATTGACACTATCTATTATAATAAATTAGGCCAAATAACTTATTTAAATATTATTTATGTATTACAATAATTTAAACCCAATATTTTTATTGAAATATTATTTATCTATTACTATAAATTATATCTAAAAGGTATATTAAATATAGGTAGAAATGTTAAATATACACTATGTTAAATATACATAGCTCTATTTTCACTTATGAACAACATAACTTTTTAATTTACAACCTATAAAGATAAATTTTATCTGGGTGAAATATGTACTTCACTTGCAAGGTGAAACAGATGGTATTGTTCATAGAAATTAATATTATTTAAAAAAAAAATTGTTACTTTTCTTTTTTTATTATTTATAATAAATAATGAGACAAACTAAATAAATAATGTGCCAAACCTTTTGAGAGTAATTGTACAACTCTCCGGGATTGTGTATGTATTCGATTCAATTGGCATTCTAATTATTCATAGTTTCAATTATTACATTTTCCACCATTCTCCTACACTTCATACACAACAATGAATTTATGAGTAAAAATTAATATTTTTTTATTTATATAGATAAACTTACAAGTGAAATTCCTTCTAAAAGGAAGACATTACCTTGTAACACCTGCATAGAGTCAAATTCTTGCATTTTCCATAGCGAGTGAATAATATGTTTGAATTGCATGCATGATCAATACTTGGTTAACATGTTCAAATGCATGATAGTTTATTTATTTTTTATTTTTTTTAGATTTCTATTTTCTCCATGCAATTAGATTGCATGAGATTTATTATTTTAAACCCACATCTAATATATTTTTAAATTTGTTTTTAAAACTCTTTATTACAACACTCTATTGGCTATATATCATTATAATGAAAAATGATTCATCATTGAATTATAGAGTATTTCTTCTTAGTCTTTATTGTTCACTAGTTTCTGAGCAAATATAATACATTATTTTAGTTGAATTATCTTTACTCTATATTTTTATTAGCTTGGAGTATAGTGTTAGAGGTTTCATTTACATCATTTCAATTGGTATCAGAGAAAGTTACAAAATTTGATTTATGTAGGTAACAATTTTAACTTATCAGTTATATCCAAAATGGAAAATAGCAACAACTTTGTATTCCACCTTCTGTTGTTTGCAGGAGACAACTGTGATTATTCAAGTGTTAATATAAAGACCATACTATTATACCAAGATCTTTGGGAATTAGTGGAAGTCGGATACATAGGACCTGTAGATTAGAATGATCTAAAAGTGTTGATAAAAAACCAGTGAAATCAATTGAAGGAAGATAGAAAGAAGGACATTCAAGCACTATTTTCTATCTAATTTGTATAGGTTATTTTAATTTTCTGCCATATTGTTGGCATGAAAAAATTAAAGGATGCATGGGAGGCTTTACAAATCACATACCAAGGTTCTAACAAAGTTAGATTGGTAAGACTTCAAACCTTAAGAATATATTTTGAAAATTTAAGGATAAAAGAAGGTAAGTCCACTCAAGATTTTATTACTAGGACTCAAGGTGTTGTGAATTAACTTGAACATAAGGAGAAGCAATCATATAACAAAAATTTATAGAGAAGATGTTGAGATCTCTTCTTATTAAATTTGATCTAGTGGTGATATCCATTGAATAAAAAATATCTTATCACCTTCAAAGTAGTAGAGTTGGTTGGTTATTTACAATCTCATGAGGAACATATGCAATGTTCTATAGAGAGTTTAGTGTAATCTTTACAATCTATATTAAAATTTGAAGACAAATCTACAAATCCTTTTTTTTAAACAAATAAATATCAAGGGAAGCCTTCTAATAATAGAGGATGTGTTAGAGGAAGAGGAAGAAGCAATAATAGAGGAAGAAGAAGAGGCAAAAGTTTTATGGATTAGAGAAACATCCAATTCAAGTATTGTGAACACTATGGACATTATGAATCTGAGTGTAGAAAGAATAAATCTGACTTAAACGAGTCA
This sequence comes from Torreya grandis, assembly GCA_037957365.1. NCBI lineage: Eukaryota > Viridiplantae > Streptophyta > Pinopsida > Cupressales > Taxaceae > Torreya > Torreya grandis. The sequence goes on from JARHVA010000085.1 coordinate 8,023,421, forward strand.
AGAGACAACTTTTCTAAATAGTCTTTTGAAGATCCTAAGCACTCCACCTTCCTCACATGTAATTTGGTGAAAGAAAATAAAAAATATGTGTGGTTCTTGGATAATGGTTGTTCTAATTATATGATAAGTAAGTATGATTTTTAAAAAAATTAGATGCATTTGTAAGAAGTTGAGTAAAATTTAGTGATGATCAAGAGGTTGATGTGATGGGAAATGGTACCCTTGCTGTAAAAAATAAACAAGGAAAAAGTACTTATTTTCATGATAATTTGTATGTGCCCAAATTATAACATAATCTTTTAAGTATTGGGTAGCTTGTAGTAAAAAATATAAGATTATGTTTGAAGAGAACTGATACAAAATATTTGATAAATTAGCTAATTATCATCTTGTATCAAAGGTTCTTATGATAGAGAGCAGGTTATTTCCTCTCACATCATATTTCTTTACTATGCATGCCTTCAAATTGACCATAGATGGTTCATAGTTATGGCATCAATGTTACGGTTATCTACATTTTCAAGGGTTAAATTTACATCACAATAAGAATATGGTGAAAGAAGTTTGTTTAGTGTGTGCACTTGGTAAGCAACATCAAGATATTTTTATGGTGAACAAATCATGGAGGGAAAAATGTCATCTAGAGTTTGTGCATGCTGATATTTGTGGTGCTATTCAAGAGGAATATTTGGGTGAGAATCTTTATTTTTTGACTTTCATGGAATATTTTTCTCACCACACATGGATTTATTTTTATAAGTAGAAATATGAAGCTTTTGAATGCTTCAAGAATATTAAGGCTCTGCTGAAAAATAAAGTGGGTATTATCTCAAAATAATCAGAATAAATAGAAGTGGAAAATTCACTTCCAAAGATATTTTTAATTTTTGTAACAAAAAGGGCATCAAGAGACAACTTATTATAGCCTCTATCCCCTAGTAAAATGGTACTGCATAAATAAAGAACTGTACCATTATAGAAATGGCACGACTTATATTGGAGACAAAAAATATTTAAAATTATTATTGGGGAGAAGAAGTGGAAATAATAGTATACTTCTTAAATCAAAGTCCTATGAAATTAGTTCACAACATCACTCCAAAGGAAGCTTTGAGTGGTCACAAGCGTTCAGTGGCTCATCTCTGTGTATTTGGTTGTCTTATATATGTTCATATTATAGCGCAGAAGTGGAATAAGTTGGATGCAAAATCCCAACATCACATCTTTGTGGATATTCTAATGCAACTAAAGTATAAATATTTTATAATCTTGACACAAAGCAATGGATTGCTAGTTAGGATGTCATTTTTTGATGAAGGGGGATTATAGCAATGGACAAAAAGGTGCACAAAAAAAAACACTGGTAGTAATAATGGACATATAAGATGGAAGTGTTACTCCTCTCTCCACAAGATCAAGTGGAATTTCAAGCCCCAATAGTAACTCAAGTTCGAGCTCTCCAAGCTCAAGTTTACAGGTTTCATTTGCTATCACACCTTTAGGTGATAGTTCAAGTCCAACATCACATCCAAGCTCTTCAAGAAAGGTATGGAGTTTAAATGAAATTTATCAAAGGAGTAATGTAAATCCAATTGCTAATTTTTATTTTCTTTGTAAAATTCAAGTTGAATCTTCTATATGGGAAGAACTAGTGAAAGAAAGATTATCGATTGATGTTATGATTGATGAGATGCAAACAATTGATAAAAATAATACATGGAAATTAGTACAACTTCCAAAAGATAAATAGGTGATTATTGTCAAATGGATTTATAAGGTGAAATATCATGCTAATGTTTCTATGAAAATACATAAGGCAAGACTAATTGCCAAGGCATTTGTGTAAACACATGGAGTATATTATTCAAAAACTTTCACTCCGGTTGCAATACATAATGCAATCAATATTTTTTAGCTATTGTTGCATAATACACGTGGCCAATATATCATATGGATGTAAAATCAACATTCCTTAATGGTTAAATACTTGATAAAGTCTACATGAAACAAACCATGGGCTATGAAATTCCAGGTAAAGAACAATTGGTTTACAAGTTGAAGAAAGCACTCTATGGATTGAAACAAACTTCTCATCCCTGGTATGCAAGGATTGATATTTATTTCTTGAAGAAGGGATTTAGCAATGCCATTCAGAACCAACCATGTATGTCCAACATATTGGTAATGATAATCTCTTTATTTTTCTTCATGTTGATGTTCTTATTTATACAGGTAAGATTAAAACTCTCATGCAGAAGTTTCAAGTAGAAATGAAACAAGAATTTGAAATGTCTGATCCAGGACTCATGTATTATTTTCTTGGTGTGGAAGTGCAACAAAATGTAGAAGGTATATTCAATTGTAAAAAAATGTATGTAACTGATTTATTTAAAAAGTTTGGAATGATGACATGCACAATATTTATAACTCTCATAGCACTTTGTGAGAAATTAACCAAGGAAGATGCAAGTTCCAAAGTGGATACTACTTTGTACAGAAGTTTGGTTGAGAGCCTCATGTACCTCACTACAACAAGACCTGAGATTATGTATGTCATGAGTCTTATTTCTCAATTCATGTAGGATCCACATGAGTCCCATTGGTGTGCTACAAAAATAATCCCGCTGTATTTGAGTGGTACACAAAATTTTGGATTTCATTATTCTTCCACTAAAAATTTCAAGCTAGTTGGCTGCACAGATTCTGATTGGGATAGTTCAATTGATGATAGGTAATCTATATCTGCTTATGTATTCTCACTTGGTTATGGAATTGTATCTCGAAGTAGCAAAAATTAAGAAACTGTGGCTCTCTCTTCATTGTAAGCAGAGTATATTGCAGTAGTAGCAACAAGTTATCAAACAATATGGATTTGATGGATATTGAAAGATTTACATTTGACTTAAGAACATCCAACCACACTTTTTTGAGATAACAGTAACACTATTGCAATGACGAATAATCTTATATTTCATAGAAGATAAAAAAACATAGAGATCCAACATCATTTCATTTGAAATTTGGTTTAAGATGGCAAGCAAAATTGCAATTATGTCTTACATCTGACCATGTAGTTGATATTTTTACTAAAGCTCTTCCTATAGCTAGTTTTTTTGCTTTGTGACATCAGTTGGGCATCATCCCCATTGATCATCTAGTGGGAGATTGAAGAAGATGTTAGAATTGCATGCATGATCAATGCTTGGTTAGCATGTTCGAATTCATGATAGTTTATTTTTATTTTTTTATTTTTAGAATGTTGTTTACTCCATGCAATTAGATTGCATAAGATTTATTATTGTAAACATATGACCAATATATTTTTAAAACTGTTTGTTAAACTCTTTATTACAACACTCTATTTGCTATATCTTATTATAACGAACAACGATTTATCATTAAATAAAAAGTCTTTCTTTTTAATCTTTGTTGTTTGTTCATTTATGAACAAATATAATACATTATTTTATTTATAATATGTTTAATCTATATTTTTAACAACTCTAAATATAATGTTGGAGCTTTCATTTATATCATTTCAACGAGAACGCTTCAATTTTGTTATTCGTAGACCAGCATTTTATCGACCGTATATATCACGCAATCGTGCCCAAACCCGAGTGAAATCATCCTCGTGAATAACGCCTCAGGTCATTCCTTAGTCGTCTTGGTTGCTTCAACCTTCCATCATTCGAAGCTTCGACCGCCTTGAGTTTCGCTTCAGGCTTTAGCGATAAAAGAAAGAGTATACATGGCGTGTTTGTATATATTAGAAGATGGCTGACCAAGTATTGTTATTTATTTTTATTTTATTGGAAGATATATCCAATCAACAAGAAATAGTCGATGTATTACTTCATTGGGAAACATCGTTTAAAATTCAACCATCACCTGCAACACGCGAACCACCACCATACTTTTTTATCTACCTTCGATCCTAAAATAGTGTCTCCATCATTAGATAAATGTTGTTTTGTTTTGTTTTTTAAATACGAGTTTCAAAACCTAAACTGTAATTATAAAACGGAAATCTTTTAATAAGAGACAGAATGAAACCTCTTGGTCCTTGGCGATCAGATGAAGACTTGGTCAATACAATAAGATCAAAAAAAGGAGAGGAAGAAAAGGAAAAAAAGAAAAAGAAAATGGCGACCTGGGTTGATTTGGAGAGTGAGCATCGCATGGGAAAAAGCAAAGTCCGAATCATATTGAATTGAGAGATTTAATGCAACAATGGCGGTTATGAGTTAAATATAATTGTATTATCAAAGTACATACACAATATAGTTTAAAGCTTTATAATAGCTCGTACTTCGTTTCAAAAATAAAATTTAATAAAATACATTGAAAAATTTATAATAAATGTAAAACAAATAAGAAAATTATGTAAATTTAAAGAAATAAAATGTCAAATTTTATATATATTAATTTTATTGATACCTAAACTCAAATATATTGATGTGGAAAATGTGTGGAAGTTCCCTAAAAATTATGAAATTCAAAACTAATATCACACACATACACACTCAATATCTACTCAGAATTAAATTGTATTACCTTTTTATGTAATGATAAAATTCATTAAATCAACCTTGACACAATAAAAACTTCTGTAAATATACATATAAAACCCAACCACACATGAATGGCACATTTTGGTTTTCTTACGATACATTCCTATGTAACTCTTAGCCCAAGCTATTCTAACATGTTATCTGATCTAGGAGCATTCAAGGCTTCATGGAATCTTGTATCAACCAAAATTAGAGTGGTTTGTGTTCATGTAGTCTTGTTTATCATTCTTGGCATGATGAAGATGGTCCATAGAGAAATCAATACTTCTACACTTCAGTGGTATCAAGCACATCAAAGAAGGATTAGTTTCAGATAGATACATGGTTAAAAACAAGTCGATTGAGTATTGGAACTATCAGTACAATATGACATATCACTATGTGCATTGAATGGATAAAATAGATAGATTGTGAGCAAATGGTCATAAAATGTATCAATATCTTCCCTAAACAAAAAAATATTACATGATCCCTCTTGAAGATAAGTGCAATTAAAAAAAAAAAAAAAAAACATCTCAATCCATGTATGTATGCTCAAGTTATGGCCTCCGAAAGTTGATATTTTTTCAAAGTGGTGGAACCATTGATATTTTATGGTGGTGGTTTTGAAAGGATTAGTAGTAGTTTCATAACTGGCAATGGTGATTTCATAACTAGTAATTGTTTTTCCATGCAAACAGGGGTGGTTTCATCGCAAAAAAAGTTAACATAAAAATAATGGACCATAAAGATGAAGAGATAGATTTAGAGCATTTCTAAGGAGCTAAGGAATGTGAGGAGACATTAAAGAAGATATATAAATGACAGGAAAGATCCATAATTGAGCAGAGGCATGAATTGCATCACTCAAGAGTGTTCAAAGTGAGAAGAAGGGAAATCCAAGAAATAAAAGAGAGAGTTTATGGTGAACCGGTACATGTGAGAATGTGTATGGAATTTATTCTTCATATTTATGTTTTAATAAGTATCTAGAGGCATGAGTGTGTGTGTGTAAGTATGAGAATGAGTAAGTGTGCATTCAATTGTATTGTTTTTAAGATTAATCAATTGAAGTTATTATTTTGAACTATGTCAAGTCCATGAGTGTGGTCAAGTGCATCCATGCTGAGTGTTCTATCCATACATCACATAAGTAAAGGGAGTCCTTAAGTGGACCCCCTCTCTTGTTCTTGCAACATTTAATATCAGAGCAAGGTTTTTTCTTTACATTTTATGTGTAAGGATCCTATAAGTGTTTGTTACAGGTTGTGAAAGATAAGTCTGCTATGTGAATTAGAAGTTGTGAAACAAAAATTCACATAAGCTTGTTACAGGGGTGATAGAAGTCTTGCAAATTTAACAGAAGTGAGAGAGGATATTTTTGGAGTGTATTGTAGGTTGTGAAAGAGAATCTTACTTTTTGAAGAGGATATGACACATAAAATAAGAATAGTACCAAAGGTAGAAGACTTGGATAAGATGTTGAAGGGAGTCCATGAAAGATTGGACATGATGGAATATGCACAAAGTGAAGATGTTGCAGTTGTAGGTGAAAAAGAAAAAATGTTGGAGATATTTTTATCCATACAAGTAAAGGTGGATATCTTGTAGAAAATAAAATAAGTGTAGTATGTCTCTTCAACAATATCTATCTTGACTGATACCGCATATGCAAAACTACCTTCATTCTTCATTCTTCTTGGTATAAATAAGTCCACTATATCAATATCCTTAGTTGTATTTGTGAAACATGGGTGATAATTTTCATATATCCTTGTCTATATGATCATTAGACCAATCTCTATTTACAAGTTATGAACTTTGGATTTCATCATTATACCCTCTATCCATCTCTCAATATGTAGTTTTTATTCATATCCTTCTCTGACATTCTCTTCCACTTGATTTTGTGAGAGTATGCTCTCCCATGTCTAGTTGTTCTAAATGACCCCTTTTGTGTGTCTTCTTGAGAACATTCTTCTAGAATCAATTTTACACTCTCTCTTGTCTTCGTAATGACTTGGATACAATATTATATTTCTATTATATCTTTACTAACCAGATCTTCAACCACCGCTATCATTCTATCCTTTTGTCCTACTTTTTAACTTTACTTCTCATGAATATGAGCATGATGGACTGAACCACACAAGTTATCATTTTCTTTACCATCTTCTCCATATTTGGGCATACACATTGATCAAACACATTAATGGAATCAAGATTTCTCAAAAATACATATTTTATTGCTTCATCATGCATCATATACATGTCCACTTATTCTCTATTTTTTGCATGCTTATCACAACATGTGTTCCCATGATGGACTCCAACAATATCATTCTCAATAACCTCAACTATCTTCTCTTCATTATTCATTCTAATATCTTCTCCTTCGAATGTATGGTATTCAACCATACTCTACTTATGTGAATTATATTTCACTTCATTTATCACTATTGTCTCATTCATGAAAACCTACAACTCCTCAATTACCATTGTCTCCTTCATGGAAACCTGCAATTCTTCATAATTTTATTATTCTTTCACCTTTAGTTTTTCATTCAAGAAAAATTATATCTTCACTATGTTATCCTCAACCCTTATAACTTTAAAAAGAGATAAGACAAATGCATTTCCTTTATTCACCAATGAAAATTATTAATCTTCACAAATATGGGATGTAATAAACTCCTTCTCATCAACAAAAAATGGGTCTCATTATTCTTGTTCAACAACCATCCCATTTACATCCTCCTTCATGAGGATTCATTATCTAATAGGTTTTGTGTAAACTTATTCTTTATTGTTATTCTAAAAACTAAATTTCAGCTTCTCACATGGAAACATTACTCTCTTGTTGTCTTTCAAAACAACCTTGTTCTCCTCACTCATATCTTTCTCCTTGCTACTTGTCAAAGTAGACTTCAATTAATCACATGGAAACTTTCATGTCATAATTCCTTTCACGGAAATCTTCTTCATCATATGTTCTCTTTCAAGCCTCAAAAAATGAATATTCTTCACCCTATCTATTTTTATTATTGGGTGCCCAACATGACCCATCAACTTGAAAATCATATGTTCCCAGATATTCGCCTTCTTCTTTCCTTTTCCTTGTATCCTCTCTTGGATAAATATTCAATCCTCTCTTAATTATAACATTTATCCTCATGGGATCTTCAACATTATCATCTTCAAATAATATCCCTAACATCACTATCCCATTCATGAGCTCATTTCAACCATCTTCAGCACACAAAAAATAATATTGGTAGTGCACTGACATCTTTCCTTCATCTTGTCCTCTGTTGGTTTCTTTTCTCTTATAGTGGGTTTCTTTCTAGGATGTCTAACTTTTATTGTAGGGATAATAACATCTCCAACATTTCTTTATCTTCACTTAGAACTATAACGTCTTCACTTTTTACATCTTCCATTATGCCAAATCTTTGCTTGGAATTCCTTCAACATGTTAGCCAAGTATTTTACCTTTGTGTGTCTTATCCTATTCAAAAAGAATGATTATCTTTCACAACATGTAATTGACTCAAAAAATATCATCCCTCACATCCTCTTAACTTTTAATACTTATCTAACACCTATAATAAACTTATGCAATCTTATCTTTTAGAAATTACAACACACTCTATAGAATTGTTTTTCGCATCCAATAATGGAGTATTAAAATAGCCTTACACATAACCCACAAAGAAAAAACTTTGTTTTGATACCAAATGGTGAAATCACAAGAGAGGGGTCCCCTTAAGGACTACTTTTACCTATTTGATGCATGTATAGAATACTCACCTATGGACACACTTGAGCACACTACTAGAGTTGACAAAGTTCAACAAAACAACTTGATTGAATTCATATTAAAAAAAATACAATCTAATACACACTCACTCATTATCATACTCACATAAACACTCATGCCTATACAGTCTTATTGAATCATAAACATGAAGAACTTCCATACATAGTCTTGCATCGAGTGGTTCACGTTAAACTCTCTCTTTTATTTCTTGGAGTTCCCTCCTGAATTGGAACTCTCTTGAGTGATGTAACTAACATATTTTCATAATTTTAGATCTTTCATAAAATTAATCTTCCTTCTCCCATCTCTCTTCACCTTCATTAGCTCATTATAAATACTCATAATCTGCATGTTCATCTTTTTAAGTATTTATTTTTGTTTAATTTCATTCATGATATCCCTATTTTTAGGGTAAAACCTTCATTGATTACAAAACTATCATTAGGGTTTACAAAAACACCATTAATGATTTTCAAACCACCACCATATGTATACCAATGATTTTGTACTGTGGAAAACCAAAAACCTACAAAGGCTAAAACTTGAGCATACAGACTCAGATTATTTTTTTTTTAAAAATTATACCATTATTAAAGGAAAGATCCAAATATACAATTATAAATAAATTTAGGTAAGAAATGGATACCATTTTAACCTTTACCACAAAATCTATCTCTATCATCCTTTCAACACACATAGTGACATTCCATATTATTAAAATAGTTGAGAGACTCAACTAACTTTCTTGTAACCATGTAACTATCTGAAACTAATCTTTATATGATGTGATTGATACTATTTAAGTGTATGATGACTAATATTTATACTGATAATCTTCATTTATAACTAATAATGACAAATACATAAACGAGACTACATGAATATACACCACTATATTTTTGATTGATGTAAAAACACAAACCCTTAAATACTCCTACACCATTATTAAACTTGTGATATTTTATTCTCTACAAAAAAAATTTGCTACTAAGAAGACCCTAATTTTCATCTCTTATACCACTGGAGAGTTGACCATACAATAATTGAATGCACATTTATAGGTGTAAGAATGTGTTGCATCAATACACTATAACTATGTTATAGACAAAAAAAAATATCTACTTTAATACTAAGAATGTCCATGTTACAACATTATTTCTGAAGCAACGAATAAGCACCACAATCTTTTTTTTAATTCTCCATTCCCTGACTTGTTATGAACTTGTTGAGACACACAACCATTAAAAGATCTTTTATATGATTCTTCACCATTTGTCAAGTCTTCCATTTTTGTATTTACCAATAAATTAGATTCTATAATTATTACTAAGACCTAACTCCATGGAGCCATTGCATATAACGGATGATGAAATTTGTTAAGCTTTTACAATTATTTTTTTAATGAGTGGAAACACACATGTTATAATTATCCTAGAGAAATGTACTATATAAGAGATTGAAATGCTATGAAATATCCATAATCAAGTGCATGATATCAGAACTTAATCCAAGGAATATATTGGACTTGTTAATTGAAAACAATATCTATATTATCAAAATCAATGTATTTTTTATGTATTCAAATACTTTAAACTAGAATATGTAAGTTTGATTGATTTTTAGATATATTTAAAATATACATTTGTTTTATGGAAAACTTTATCGTATGTGGACATAAAAACATAAAATTGGAGATATAATTATACTTTCACCTTATCACAAGTTGCATATACCCAATGGACACTAAAAACCTAATGGAACATCAAAAATGATGATGACTCAGATGGATTTGAAAATCTAACATTATGTTACTTAGAGGTGAGGATTGGAATATATAACTTTGATAGATTTTATGGTTAAAATCTACCTTTTAATTTAAGGTAGTAAGGATTTGTTTCATAATGAAGGGGATCCTCCCATCTAGATGGGATTTTATTGAGTAGCTTCAAGAAGCCTAGATCATTTTGGTATAGAATTTTTATCTAGTAATGATCATTAAATATCCATAAGTTAAAAACACTACCAATCTTTCTTACCAACTTTTATTTTTCTATTTGACATTTGTTCATTTTACAATTTTTGAGATCCTAAGATAATTTATTCGACTTCATGAGAGTTATTATTTTCTAGTAAACACCATACCATACATTTACCTACACTAGTTGTGGAACCACCTTTTTATGGAAATGATAGCTTAAAATCTATCACCGTCTTGAATTACCAATTATAAAAATTAATATAGTCTATATATTTTATTACACACACTTGTAAAAGTAAATAGTTGGAAAGTCTCAAAGATGAAATGTTGCATGTGTCTATTCCACTTTTACTAAACTTATATTTTTATCTGAGTTCACCTAGAAAGTTAAATGTTTCTCATTTTCATATATATAGACACACATCCATGTCTTTTCCAAATGTATCAAATAATCATGAATAATGTTTTCCTCTATACAGTTTCATTATGAACACTTGGGAAAATAAAACATTCACATGTCCTTTGCACTTCCCCTGAACTTATATTTTCCTCGGTTTAACCAAAAATTTAAATGTTTCTCATTTTCATATATACATACACATATTTTCCAAATATATCAACTAATAAAAAATAATTTTTTCCTCTATATAATTTCATTATACACACTTATAAACATAAATAATGGTAAATTATCAAAGATAAAACATTCACATGTCCTTTTAGATTCCCTTGCACTTATATTTTTCTCTAGGTTCACCTAGAAATCTAAATCCTTCTCATTTTCCTAATATACACACCCATGTCTTTTTTGATATAATGAATAAATTATTAGACCTATTATATTGTAATAAAAAACCATTATACTTTTATTTGTAACATTAGTACATACTTTGTGGAGGGAGTATTTGGTCTAATTATTATTTTTAGGGTAATTTATAAAGAGTTAAAACTTCACAAATAAATATCTTTCCATAAAAAGGAGGTGTAGATTTTACTTTGGAAAAATATTTTCAAATATGGGTAGAGGTATGGGGTTATGAGTTATAAGTAATTGAATATATATTTTTGTGAGTTAAAAATTATTTTTATTTCCTTAAAACTATTTTATATATATATTAGAAGTCATTTTCTTAAAAAGAAAATTCTTAATTTTTACATATAAATAAAATTTACAAAATTATTTATTCATATGACCTTTTTAAAAAAATTCTTCAACAAATTATCTCTATGGTGCCCTCTAAAAAAATTCAGTTAAGCCACCACATGGGACCATGAAATTGCTTCTATCATTGTGATATCTACTAGAAAATATAGAAGCCCTGACACAAAAGTCTTTAAAAAATATTCAATCAAAATGTGATTTATTCTATTAAATATATTTTTATAGAAAATAAGCCTACTAAAATTATAATAAACACACATAAAACATAATATAATTATTAGAATATACTTATTTAGACAATACTTTTGATAAAAAGTTCTACTTCTTAATAGCTTCTTTTGTTTGTTTCCTTATAACACGTACATTGTTTTTTTTCTTCTTCACCATTTCTAGTTGTCTCTCTATTTTATTTGTTCTCCTCTTAGTTGTTGAACTAATATTATTATACAAAATACTTAGATGCTGCTCTATTTTCTCCTCACTATTGTTATGATTTCCCCACATTTTTCTAGACTATTGCTGGTACAAATTTAAACTGTTATGCTTTTAAGAACCCCTTTTATTTTATTTATTTATTTATTTCTTCTTCTTTTTTCCAATTCAACCAATCAACATTTACGTTTTTAGATGGATACAACTGATGGTTATAGTTTTTAGATGCAAAATACATTTTAAAATGTCATAATTAAATTAAATTAATTGGGATGCTCAAGATGAATTTTTAAAATTCCCCCCTTAATCTTGATATAGTTACCATGTTTTTTTTTAATATTACTTCACCTGTGTAGATACTCCAACATTGTATTTGGATATAACCTATAACTTAGTTTGTATGAATCTGGAGGTGGTTATGTGATTATAGAGCTATTTTTATACAGACTACAGAGTTATTTGTGTGACTCTGAAGTCAGTTGAATATGAACTCTAAAACTTAAAATTTTCATGAATAAACACTCTAGGGTTTTTTTTCATGCATGAGAAGTATATTTTCCAAGAAATATTAAAAAAATTATTTTGAAAATGTCTTAGTAAAAATATCTATGAACTATTACCCTAACTTAAAAATTTGAAGTTCAATCTCTTTACTTTCTACCAATTATCTTATAAAGTGATAAATTATTTATATGTGCTTGCTTATTCCATATAAAATTGGATTATTTGATAAAGCTTTAGAAGATAGATTATCACAAAATATTGTTCTTACCTCTTTTTTATCCTCATTCAAATATGAAAGGATTATTACGATCTAAATATATTGACATGATGCTTATTTTGATGTTATTTTTACTTTTATATAATGGTAGAGAGTGAAACAATGGGTTTCTTATTTTAAGCCCATGAAATGGATCTCAGCCTAATAACATGAATATATATCCAAATGTGCTATTTTGGCCATATAGAATTTTTAGATAATGACCATCTATATATCCAAGTAACTCATAATCATTTGATGTGGTATATAAAATTTGATTGATTTTTGTGCTATTAACATATTTCATAATTATTTTCCCTACTTGTCAGTATGTTTATTTTGGAGTGTTCATAAATCTAGATATATGATTAAATTCATTTATGATATCAATCTTATTATCTTCAAATACATTAAGATTCTTACTAATCTCTTGTATAGTGTTCAATCCAAATTATTATAGTAATATTCTTTGTTTAACTTCAGACTTGTTACTACTGTTGATGTAGCTTTTCTATTCAACATTCTAAATCTATCTAAAATTTCATTTGTGTACTTGTCCTAAGATATAAATAAACCATCATCCATTGTTTAACCTCAATGCCAAGAAAATACTTCAATAGTCCTAAATCTATCATTTCATATTACTTTTTAATTGAAAATTTGAACACTGCTATAGATAAATTTTCATTTATAATAAAAATTAGATCATTTTTATATAATAAAAAAATTATAATTTCACCTTTTTGGCTTTCCTTAATGTAGAGAGTTAGTTTATTTCCACTCTTGATAAAAACATTTCTAAAAAAATATGAGTCAATGTGATTGTACCATGCCTTTGGTGCTTGCTTCGTTTCATGAAGTGATTTTTTCAATTTTTACACCTCGTTATCATGACTTAGAATCTCACAGCTGCATGGTCATGCCATGCAAAGTTATTATTATAGTGCTCTATTTATAAAGGCTGATTTAATATTCATATGATGCACCTTACACTTATGTTCAACTTATATTTTTATGATGGTTCTCACAGTTTCCATCTTTGCTATAGGAGAATTTTTTACTATAATTTAGTTTAGGTCATTGTTTTCACCCTTTTAAAACTAGCCTTGCATTATGCCTCTCAATTTTTTTCTGCAATGGTTTCAATTTTGTAAATGCACTTGACAACAATGAAATCCTCTCCTTTTATAAGATTTAATAAATTGCATGTCTAATTTTATTAATTGTTTACATATTCTCATCCATGGTTTCACACCATTTGTTGTCCTTAATTACTTCTTCAAAGTAAGTAGGGTCAGCTTTTTAAAAAAAATCAATATTAGTAGTATCATTCTCTTCATATTTATACTTTGATTTCTCATATATTTATTGTAGGCTCATTTTTTTTTTCTTGAATATGATGAAGCATTTCTTCTTATTAAGTTGAAATAAGATAAACGAGTCCCTTGAGATGCACCTTATGCTCCATTCTATCTATTGTTGTTACTTGAGGAATCATTCCTATGTTTTGAAATATGACTCTAGATGGGTGTGGAAGTGGTAATGACACTTGTTCATTCCCTTTCAAGTATGTATCTAGTGACCCTTGTTATTTCTTATTTTTATTCATATTTATCATACCATACTACATCTTCTATGAATTGAACATCTCTACTAATTATCAATTCCTTTGGGATAGGATTGTATAGATTGTAAGCTTTTGATTGCTCATTATATCTGATGAAAATACATTTATCCCATTTGTCATTCTATTTATTTCTTACTATTTTAGGCCATTGTATGTATGCCACACATCTAAAAACTCTTAAATGTTCAACACTAGGCCTTCTACTGCTCTATGTCTCTTGAGGAATCATGTCATAAACACTTTTTATGGGATACATATTCAAAAAATAGGTTTTTTCTATGACATCATCCCAATATTCATTTGGCAATCCCTTGGACTTTATATGTTTCTTGACATCTCTTAAATAATTATATTATTATTTTCTATTACACCATTATGTTGTGGTGTGTACCATGCAATAAACTATTTATTAAACCCATTATCCTTACAAAATTTTAGAAACTACTCTAAAATTTATTGTTCCTCTCTATATATTCTCAGGATCTTTATAGAAAGACAAATCTCTCTATAAATCATGGCCTTGAATTGCTAAAATATATCAAATACTCCATTTATATACTTTACGTATCAGACCTATGTATTCCTTTTGAAATAATATATGGATGTTATGAAATATTCACTTTTGTCTAGAGAGAAGGTTTTCATGGGACCACATATATTTGAGTGAATAAACATAAGTGGAGCCCTTGTTCTCCATGAATTTCTTAAATAACTTTTTTTCTATATTGCTTCCCCAATATATAACCCTCAAAAACATCATTAGGTGGTTTGATTAGAGGTATTTTCTTTACCATATACTTCTTATAAATAATATTTAGGCCATTGAACCCCAATTGACCAAATATGAGGTGTCAAAGATTGTATAGATCCACTACAACTATTTTAAATGTTGCAAATAACTCATTTTGAATTATTAATGGAAATATCATGTTCCCTATCATTTTAAAAAGACATGATTTTCCTATTGCTACCCTTTATATAAAATATTATGTATTATCCATTATTAAATATAAATGTATATCACCTTTGGACTAGCTACCAAATACTGATGAGGTTGTGCTTTAACCTTGGGACATAGTAGATATCTTGAATATACCTCTTGTCACCTTGCTTGGTGTGAATGGATATAATTTCATTTCCCATAAAAAGAACTTTGTCATATTTCACATTTTAACTTCATATATTACTGATTCATTGTGTTTTTAAATATTTCCTTATTCCCATTCATATGGTTACTAAAAACACTATCTACATACCATATTTCATTATTGTTTTACTCATCTTTGTTGCAAGTGATAATAAAATTTTCGCCTCTTTCATCCTTATAAGTTTTAGATTCCTTTCCTTTATAAAAAAAATGTATTTTGTCTATACATATCCTATTTGTTTTTCCTAAATTCACTTACATAATGTCCATAATTTTTATAATAGTAATAGTGGAAAATAAATTCATCATATCTTTGTGAAAAAACCTCCTCCATAAGTGTTGTGGTTTCTTCCTTTTCCTTATGATTCTAAATGGTTGTGATTTCTTCCTTCATAATTGTTGCAAAATATACCCCTTCCTCTCTTTTTGGCTCATCTCCCCCTTACTCTCATGTAATCGCATGAGATTTCAAACTTTGATCATGAGAAGAGTTGTCTATCATGTTTAGCCTCTATTCATAAGTTTGTAATGAACCCATGAATTCATCAATAATCATTTTTTAAGTCCTTGGATTTTTTTTTCCTACAATAAAAGGATCAAACCTCATAAAAAGAATATTTAAAACCTTATATATTATCCTATAGTCATCTATAACATTCCCATTCATTTTGATGTCATTAACTATGTTCATTATTCTATTTCATTATTCTAGTAAAAATATCTTTAATGAACCTATATTCTCTCCTTCACAGTTTTAACTTAACCAGCTTCACCTTATCACTACTTTGGTATGCATTCTTCAGGTTGTTGGGAAGATAGAATAATTGAATATATCTCAAAAAAATCTGCAAATTTATTTATTTTTTATTTTATTAGAATTATTTATGCTTGTTTGAGTGCATTAAAACTACCTTGGTAAGCTGGCTTTGTATATCTTCATTTGTTGGAATATTAATATTTGTAGATTTATTTTAATGGCCTATTTTCTTTAATATCATAAATAATAAATGTCATATTTATTATTTAATTATATCATATATTTAAAAATTATATATATATATATATATATATATATATATATATATATATATATATATATATAATTAAAATAGTTTTGAAAATTAAAAGCTATACCATTCACTTATAACCTTTCACTAGTTATATTATATTTCACTAGTTATATTATATTTGTGTAAAATATAGAAATATAATATTATGATATTGTAAATTATTCAAATATATGTAAAACGAAAAAATGAGAGTAAAATAAATTTATTCAATATAAATAGTTTCTCAATAAAATGGATATAAGATTTATCTTTTTCTTGTTGAAATTTTGTCATATTATTTCTATGTTATGCTATGTACATTTTATTTATCTCTCTTGTTAAATTCTTCGGAGGACTACATGTTAATACCATAGAGCCTCTCATTCATGTAGTCCCTTCTTTATATATATAGAGAAATCAATAAGCAGATTTCTGTTTCCTCTTTATCTATATTTATTACAGTAAATATTGAGGCTCTCCGAGCGAAATAGACAGTATGGTATTCTATCACAAGTTATTGAAAATTGTTTTACCTATTTTCTTCCTGTCGTAATTTGCTCCTTGACTGCATTTTGGCGAGTGGTGTATAGTTTAGTAAACGACAAAATAAGTTTGAATTCACTTCTTGAGAGTATTATCCAGCAACAAGTGGACCTTAAAACTTACCTAATATCAAAATTCCAGCTGTAGCAAATACTTTGGGTTCTTTTGAAATGTTGATTGCACATCCAATGTTGAGTGGTAGATAAAATGCGGAAAATATTTATTATTAATCGGAAGTTTATTACAGAGGGCGAAGCCCTCAGATTTGTCTCACAAGAAAGAAAAAAAAAGTAAATGCTGCCGGATCCATTCCAACATTGCCACGTACGTTTCTAACAGGTGGTGCCGTTTATAACAGATGGTTTTGTTATTATCACAAGCTCCCTTCCATCTGGCCGACACCAATTCCATACCATCATCATGGAAAATTTTGCTTTCCGGCCAAATTCTGGTGTCCATTACACCAACAATAACATCTTGCCCGAATTTGGACCTCGGCCAAATGCTCTTATTGGGACTGAGTCTGAAGAATTCCATGGGATCCATAGTTCGTAATGAATCAAGGAATGATGATACGTGATCCGACATCTCCTCCAGTACATCCAGTTGTGATTATGTAAGCATGGCATTGAAACTGTGCATTAAAGTATCATACACAAAGATATAAATCCTCGCTCTTTATATTTTGTTGGCAGTTTACTCCTTTGACAGAGGAAAGCAGAGATGTAAATGGGTGGAGAATTCATGTGGGATGGATAATATAAGATGAAGCACGCTCTGCGCAAGTAGCGTCTCTGCACATGGAAGTAGCAATTAACAAGGTTAAAAACACGAAAGGAAAGCTCTCTACGTCCATCTTAGTTTATATCGAATTGTTGTTCGAAGACAGTAATCCTCCACAATGAACTAGATGATTATATTAATATATAGTAATATAATATTTATAAAATATAGCTTCAATAATAATATATTTCGTATTATATATCATTAATCTAGAGGCTTATATGGTGCGGCAAGGCCCTAAGATTTGTTTCATAAGAGAAACCAAAAAAAAATGATATGCTGTCTGGATCCATTCCAATGTTGATACATGGTAAGGAGACAAAATCTTTGCCATTTCTAACAGGAAATTTGCAGGTTTGGCATATTCTATTTAACCGCGTCCTGTTGATTCAAATACATGGATATAGTATATAGCAGTTTCCCCGTATGTCAGCGTAATATTTCTTACAGAAACATGTTCCACAACTGTATTCTCGAGGCTCTCTTCCTGTCTTTTTCTAACATCAGGGAGAACCTCGTCATGATACTTTGACATTTTAAAAAAAGCCTACGACATAGTATGCACAGAAGCAAATTAATTCATAACATTCAAACTTATAAGATTACATAGATTGGCTTGTGCAGTGCAGCAACAATATTACTCATCCATAAAACAAAACAAAAAAAACATTGCAAAGTTAGAATGCTTTACAGGGGTCATCTATGCTGTAATCTCTTCTTCCTTCAGTAGAAAATCCACCACACAGCTGAGTTCTTAGGCCTTTTTGCTGCCTCCTCTATGCTTGGAATATGGCAACAATACTTTACTTATGGCGAATATGATCTGAAAGCCAAAATTTCAATCATCAACGCTTTGGAGAACATAAAATATCATTATATATTCAGTTATTTGCTTGCCACGTAATGTCTGGTATTATTATTTATTATTATTATATATTCAGTTATAAAATATTTGTAAAAAATAATATTAATAATAATTTAAAATACTATTATGTTATATAGATTATTAATATAATATTGAATAACATTATAATTTATTAATAATATATTGTTATATTATATAATATTAGAATATGTTTCAATGCTGAATCTATAATGAGATATATTATTATATTATATAATATATTATAGAGATTTGCTGATTATTTAATTATTTACATTTCTTAGTTTAGAAGTTTAAAATTTTTAATACCAACTTATTATTGAAAAAAATTAATACAAAATTATTAATAAAATGTTTAAATATAAATTTATTAAATTAGTATGAGTAATTTATCAATGGTATAATTAAATATTCATTATAACCTTTATAAATCTAAAATTATGTTTAGATATATAATAATCAATAATATATTTTAATAATATCCATTAATATTATAATAAAGAAAATAATCTTTCTCTATTATGACATATAGATATCATTTATCTCATATAATTTATGCTTACACAGGTGACTACGTTGAATTTTAAATTGTTATGTCATTGTAACAGTCTATTGAAAAATGATACATGTTAGTTATATGAAAGAAAGGGGGTTGTTTTCTATTGTTAAGAGTGGAGGAGGACATCATGAGAGTCGAATTGATTGTAATAGAGCTCCATGTCCCACGTCAAACATGAGTGAATGATGTAAGATTTTTGATGCTACAATAGTGCATTGTACTCCTAGATTCAAGCTTGTAGCTTTCATTCATTCTTGTTTTGACTATATTGACCCCTAAACTAATTACCTCATGCTTAAGAACATAATAAAACACCATACTTAGATCCATGAATGAAAGGACAAGGCCATCCAAAATATGCAAATCATGAAATATTTCAAGGTGATATGAGTACCAATGGTGAGGGGCAATGATAAGGTATGTCCGATGATATTATACAACAAATGGCCTATATCACCACCAAAAGTTGACTCAAGATAGATTTTAGATTTACATGGCCATCACTCATCACAAATGTGTCTTTAGATTGTACAGTGGAAACATCATTGAATGGATTTTTTTAATTGTCAAGGGTGGACAAGGATGTCATGAATGTTGATTTGATTACAAGAGATCTCCACATCTGATGTATGGTTCAAATCAATGATACACTACCATTGATGTGGGTAGAATATATTGAGGTCTAAGAACCTGTCTTGTATCTTTTATTTGTGCATGCTACAAATTACCAATTAATACATGTGACATGTCATTAGAATTAGAACATGTATCTTCCTAGGGTTCATTGAGTTTGTCTATTTAAATACTCAGTAATTTCTAGTTCTCATCACCATGGAATTCACCAATGAATCTTTCATTGCTTCCATGTTATGTATGGTATTTGCCTTCCTCATAATTTGAAGTGAGGTACAACTATCAATTTACACTGTATTCATTTCAAAATCCTCTTTCACCCATGGAATATTATCTCTATCCTCTAAGGTCAAATCATGATAATGTGTCGCACACATAATCTAAAAAATAGTTTCATCATTGTCTGTAAAAAACATCCCAAACAACCTCTCAATCAGTATCATTATCTATAAAGAATTGGACCAAAATTTATGGCCCCACCTCTATCACAACATCATAAAATAGATAAAAGACTTTCTCACCCAATTTTATTATATTAGATGTATCAACAGTTGTAATAAAAATTGTGCCAATGTCATATGACACAAGGAAGTTGACACCTACATTCGCTATGTTCTTAGACAATTCATTAAATATTTGACCCCTATTTTCCATTGATATGATCCATGCTGGATCATGTATTGGATAATTGAAATATTTCTATAGAAGTGAAAAATTACATTGATAGAAGTGACATCTCATTAAACTCTATAATTGTATGTCCCTAGGGTTCTTCAAGTCCATCACCTCAAATGCCTTGTCAACATTTCCCAACTCACCTTAAAAATTCTCACCGCTTTCATGCTCTATAATAATGTATTTGGATGTTAACATAAGTTCATGTAAAGTAACTGTGGTGGAAAACAAATCAAGATCTAAATTACCATGCACATAGCTTAAATAAAATTGAGTTCATACAACACATGTTTATACAATACACATAAATTGGAAGAGAGAGGTGGATCTAATTAAAACTAACATTAGATTTTAAATTAAAAACAATGTCAGGACAAGCAGTGATGAAAGTGATAATGAAGAACATCTACAACAAGATATGGAAATACATGAGTGGGAAATCTTAACTTGAACACACCCATCTAGAAATGTTGAGCTAGATGACATTAACAGGCTTGGACTTTATTACTTTGACAATAAACACAATTGGAATCATTCAGATATCCTACTCAACTTGCACATAACTATACAACAATCCATAGATTCACAAGGTGCATTTTAAAAAGATGTAAACATTGAGTGTAACATCAGACCAATATCATATGAGTTGTCAAGCACTCAACAAATATATTTTAACATAATTCACCAACATGGTAAAAAAATCCCACAAGATACACCACTTCAAATGATTATACAAGGAAAATGAGGGATAGGTAAATCTTACTTGATAGGTATAATCAAACACACCCCAGATAAGCTTCCAAGATAAAACAACTCTCACCTACTTCTTCTTGCTCCAAGTATTGTTACAACATTTAGCATAAATGCACTGACATTACATTAGCACTTCATATCCCTATCTAGGAAATGAAAGCACTGGAGGGATAAATGTTAACAACTTTCCAAGAAGAAATTACACATATTTAATATGTACTCATAGATGAAATGGGTTTTATAGTTCTAAAGATGCACTCCAATGTTTGCAGATAGATCTTTTGGGTGTACTTGAAATAATGCATAATTAATAAATGTTGAAATCACTAAATAAGCCAATTAATTTATGTAGATAAAAAAAAAAAAAAGAAAAACAAATACGTCTAACCATAATGACATGCATTTGGAATTGTTGTGCTTCTATGTAAGAAATAGAAAATTATGTTAATATCCAATCTGTCAGTGAAAGAAATATTAGTTAATGGAGCTATTGGAAAAATTATTGACACTGTCTAGAACTCAAATTTAAATCCACCTTTCCTACTCATATATGTAGTTGTTACATTCCAAAAATACTATATCTCCTCAAGGGATGAAAATAATCCTATATATATACCAGTTGCTCCTATTACATGAAGTAATCATCGGTAGATGCATATAAAAATGGCATGGGTTATAACTATCCATAAATCATAATGAATGACACTCTATAAGTTAACAGTTAACATTAGAGACATTGATCATCAAGGATTAATATTTACTACTTGATGTAGAAAAAATAAGCCAACCTTCCAAAGGCCATAAATTTTGACTTGTAACTCCATTTGAGC
Organism: Torreya grandis; assembly: GCA_037957365.1. Classification (NCBI taxonomy): domain Eukaryota; kingdom Viridiplantae; phylum Streptophyta; class Pinopsida; order Cupressales; family Taxaceae; genus Torreya; species Torreya grandis. The sequence continues at coordinate 8,045,608 of JARHVA010000085.1, forward strand.
TCTTTCATGTGCTAAAACGACTGTATTGAAATTTTTGATTCTTCCCGAAGCCCCTCTATCTACTTAGATTTGAATTCAATATTTTTTGGAGGCCAAACGTGATCATCTAAGGGTCTGGAATTAACATTTAATGATTTTTTAAGAATTTTCTATTTTTAAAACCAAAAATAAACATCAATTGAATTTCATTCCATTAGGTAATTTTAGTATTTAGGTTATTTTAGAAATTTTTTAGATATGTGCCTACTTGCATGTGAAACTTACTATAAATAATGGCTACTAAAAACAAACATTTTTTTTTAGATTTTAGTTTTTTTTTGGAATTTTGCATGTAGAGTATAATTTCCAGGTTTAGGCTTATTTAATCATGGTTTGGGTTTATAATTATTTGACATAATAAATATTAATCAATTCTAAATATTGTTTCAAGATCTTAACCTATTGGTAATTTCCTTGTTCTTGATAGTTTTTGAGTTCATTATCTGGTATCATAGCAAGTTTAAATCTTAGAGGTTTTAAGAATGGTGAGAGGATGAGGAGGTGTTGCACAGATGAACTAGACTATACAAGAGTTTTAGAGGCAAGTTAAATAATTAAAATAGGTTGTCACCAATCAGCAAAAAAGGTAAGGTCATGACGAGGAAGACACAGATCATGATGAATAAATTCAGTAAGAAAAAGAACAAGAGTAGTCACCATCATTGGAAGAGATGATGGTTTAGGCTTTATAAGGACAAAATAAAGGAATCAAGGTTGATGATCTAGATTATGGAGGCAATTTAAAACCAAAGGAGTTGATAGATTAGATGAATGGCATGGATAGGTTTTTTGAGTAGAAGACTATGAGGGAAGATAAGAAGGTAATATTTGCATGCACAAAATTGAAAGGTCATGCAATGATTTGGTGGGATCACCATAAAAAAGAGAAATAGAGAAAATGTAAAGAGAAGATTAATTTGTGGAAAAAGATGGAAAAGAAGTTGAGGGAGAAATTTCTTCCTGTGGATTATGCATAAATCCTATACAAAAGATTTCAAATATCACAATATACAAGAGTATACAGATGAATTTTATAAACTTTCCATACAAGTGAAACATGATGAAGTGAAAGCGTAGATGGTGTAAGGTATGTAAATGGTTTGAAATTTTCTATTCAAGAAGAATTAAGCATGCATAGAATATTGAACATGGAGGAGGTTTATTAATTATATTTCAAGGTAGAAGAAAAATAAAATAGATAGAATTTTAAAATGACATCTATTCATCCAAAAAGATGTGGATCCCCTCGAATAAGGGGATGACGTGGGGTTAATACCACCATAGATGGATTTAATGCCAATAAAGGTGAATCATCACATGGTATGGAAAGGTAAGATGAGAATAGGTAAAGGTTTCAATACCAACAAAGTGGAAGAGGTTTTCAAAGAGGATGAGGTTATGGTGGTGCTAGAGGATGTTCTCTGAATCAGTGTAGATATTATGTATATTATAGATGTGGAGAATAAAGACACAAAGTGTTTGATTTTACACACTATTAAGAACAATAAATCAGGCAAGATTATCGCCCAAGAGTAAATCTAGCTAATTCTAAAATAGAAGATAAGAATACTAAAGTTACCCTAGTAGATGTTGGAGAGAATCGCATGATGAAAAGAATAATGATCACTCCAAAGAGGAACAAGTGTAGAATAAATAAGGTGGTGATACGTGGTTTTGATCAAATATTTTGTAAACAAGATGAACTTCATGTGGAAAGGTATGCAAATTAATTATATATGGTGTTAGTTTTAAAAATATGGTTTCTAAAAAAATTATAGCAAAACTAGATTTACAATGTGAAAACCATCATAATCCTTATCAAATTTCATGATTTAAAAAAGGGAATGAGGTTACAATAGATAAAAGGTGCTTAATAAAGTTTTCTATATAAAAAGGTTGTAATGATTAAATATGGTGTGATGTTATCCCAATGAATTCATGCTATTTGTTATTGAGGAGACTATGGAAATTTTATAAGAAACCAATTCATGATAGAGTAAAGAACACGTACACTTTTTGGAAAGGCAGTACAAAGGTAGTTTTGTTATCTCATAAAGAGGAAGAGAAGGCATAAAACATGTTGTCTACTAAAAATTTTGTCCAAGATATGAAGGTAGTAAGTTGCTATTATGCATTAATAACAAAGAATGAAAAAACAAAAAATAGTGTCAATACCAACAGAGGTAACAAGAGTGTTGAAAGAATATGTAGATATTATGCTTGATGAGTTGCCAGATAGTTTACCACCAAAGAGAGATATTCAACATCACATTGATTTTATTTCAAGATCAACTCTACCTAATCAAGTAGACTATATGATGAGTGAAACAAAACATGCATGATTAAATAAATAGGTTACTAAATTGCTAAGGAAGAAGGTGATAAGGAAGAGTATGAGTTAATGTGCAACACTAGCATTTCTAATTTTAAATAAAGATGAAGGATGCAGAATGTGTGTGGATAGTAGAGCAATTAAGAAAATTACATTATAGTATAGGTTTTCTATACCTCATTTAGATGATATGATGGATGTGCTTGTAGGAGAAAAATATTTTACCAAGATTGATCTAAGGAGTGGTTACTATCAGATTTAAATTTGTGAAGGAGATGAGTGAAAAACTACATTTAAGACTAGGGATAGCTTATATTAGTGGATGGTGATACCATTCAAATTATCTAATGCACCTAGCACATTTATGAGGGTCATGAATACATTGTTATGATAATATATTGGTAATTTTTTTCATGATATTTTTATATTCATTAAGACTAAAGAAGAACACTTATATCATTTGAGAATGGTAATGGATTTGTTAAGAAATGAGATGTACGCAATTTTGAAGAAATGAAAGTTTATGCATAATAGTTTAGTATTTTTGGGATTTGTAATTTTAGTAGATGATGTGAAAATAGATGAAGAAAAGATAATGCCAATTAATGAGTGCCCTATTCCAAGAATAATTACAAAGGTAAGAAGTTTTCATGGTTTAGCAACTTTTTACAAAAAAATTATTAAAAATTTAGTAGTATTGTAGCACCAATAATAGATTGCATGAGAGAGAAGGAATTATATGGACTAGAGAAACCATAGAAAGCTTTGAAATTTTGAAGAATAAGATTATAGAAAGACCAATTTTAACATTATCAAATTTTAACAAAGTGTTTGAGGTTGATTATGATGCTTCATTTATGAGAATTGGTGTTGTGTTGAGTCAAGAAGGAAAGCCAATAACATATTTTAGTTATAAATTTAATGAGGTAAGAACAAAGTATTATACTTATGATGTTGAAATTTATGTAATTATACAAGCATTAAGACATTGGAGGCATTTTTTAGTACCTAAGGTGTTTATGATATTTACAGATCATGAGGCTTTGAAGTATGTGAATACACAAAAGAAGTTGAATAGTAGGCATGAAAAGTGGGTTTGTTTCTTGTGAGGGTATATTTTTGTGTTGAATCATAAATATAGAAATTAAAATTAGTCAGTTGATGCATTAAGTAGGAGGGTAGTATTATTAACAACCATGGCGAGTGAATTACTTAGATTTGGAGTTATCAAAGAATTATATGATATTGATGCATATTTTGGAAAAATAGTTGAGCAGTAAAGGAATCCATTAATAGGTGGGATAGATGATATTCATGATGAGTATCTTATATAAAAAGGTTATCTTTTCAAAGGAAAATAGTTATGCATTTGATTTGGGTCTCTACGAGATAATATAATAAGAGAACTACACAATGGTGGTTTAACTGGACATTTTGGTAAGATGAAGATAATATCTTTGATGGAGAAAGGTTATTTTAAGCCAAATATGAAGAGAGATGTAACAAGGTATGTTTCAAGGTGTAGGATATGTCAGGTGGCTAAAGGACATGCAATAAATACTGGACTTTACATGCTATTACCGGTTCCAAGAGGGCCATGGATAGATTTGAGTATGGATTTTGTGTTGGGATTGTCAAACAAATAGAGAGGTAATGATTTAATTTTTGTTTTTGTAGATAGAGTTTATAAAATGATTCATTTCATTACATCTAAAAAAAGCAATGATGCTACTAGAGTTGTAAAATTATTTTTTAAGGATATTGTGAGATTGCATAATGTTCCAAAAAATATACTTCAAATAGGGAGACAAAATTTATAAGTCATTTTTGGAGGATTTTGTGGAAGAATATGGGTATTAAGCTAAAATTTAGTAGTGAATATTACTCACTAATAGATAGATAGATAGATAGAAGTTGTGAATAGGAGCTAGAAATATTTATTGAGATGCATAGTGAGAGAGAAGCCAAAGCAATGGGACTTGGCTTTACCAAAAGCTAAGTTTGCATATAATAGTTTAGTGAATAGATAAATAGGAAAGTCACCTTTTCAAATTATTTATAGGATAAATTATATGGGTATTTTGTATTTAATATAATTGCAAATTACAGATTGAATTAGTGATGATGTAGAATCATTTGTAGAGCATATGCAACAATTACAAGGAGTAAGAATAAAGTTGTAGGAATGTAATGAGAAATATAAAGCAGCAATAGATGTTAGAAGAAGATCCAAAGTATTTGAATAAGGAGAGTTGGTAATGGTTTACTTGAGGAAATAGATATTTCCAAAAGGCATATATAATAAGTTGAAGTACAATAAAATTGGACCATTCAAAATTGTGAAGAAAATCAATGATAATGCCTATGAGGTAAGTTTACTACATAATTTTGATATATCTCTAGTATTTAATATTTAATATTTATATAAATTCCATGGAGAAGATGGTGAAGAAGAAGTAAATTGGAAGTAGCAAGTTCCAAAGAAGAAGAAAGAAAAAATAGTGCAAGTTTTGGATATGAAGATAGTAAGCACAAGGCAAGGGAATTATAACAGGGATTTGGTGTAGTGGGAAGGATTGTAGCAAGAATGTTATGACCTCTCTTCCTGTATTGTGGACTTGTGCTCATATTTTAAGTGGATTTGGACCTCATTTAGTATTTTTGTCAAAATAATTTGATTATCAAGATAACTTAACTTTGGTGTTAATTTGAAAAGGTCTATCAAGTCATCGATGGAAAATCAAAAAATCAAGGTACAATTTAATTTCATTTTTAAATTTGATATTTTTATAAATTGTCAAAAGTTATTTAAATTAATGAAGGGACTTTTCTTTTATTTCATTGATATTAAATTATATTATTTTAATTATAATTTAAGATTTTTAAATAATTATATTTAACCTAACAAACATTAAGTAAGACTAATCTATCACTCCTCCCATGCCACATGCTTTAGGAAACAATAATTAAAATTTTAGTTTTAAAAATATCTTTCTTTCAGTTTAATTAAAATGTTCCACTCCCATAGTCATCACCCACTCAATTCATACTTAACTCATGCAAACTGAGGGTTTTCGATCAGATCACATGCCACGTAGTGTTAATCAAAAACCATAATTAAATGATAAATTGGATATAAAGAACAATAATTTGAGAAAAAAAGAGAGAGAAGGGTTATAAAATAAGGGTGCACAATTTGAAAAAGGGAGGAAGGAAAATGCTTTGGAGCAGATCAGTGCTTGAGAGGGTGGAGAGGAATATTTGCATGAAAAATAAAGAGTTTATAAATAGAGATAAACTTAGAAGTGAGGAGAGAAGTGGAAGGCGAAAGGGAGGAAAGGGAGGAAAGGAAGGAAAGAGGATATAAACATTGCAGAAAAGAAGAGAGGGAAGGCAATGTTGGGAGGGGAAGATCGACACCACAGGAGTAGATTTTGTTCCTTAACTCAGTGAAGATCAACACCACCACCATTCATTTTCACAGCTATCTCAATTCAAGTGGAATTACATTCCATTTCAGTCAAAGATTTCAATGATAGAGGTAAATAAATGCTTTTATTTATTTAAATTATAAGTAAAAGTTTTATTTTATTGTTTAAATTGTAAGGTAGCTATTTTATTTAATATTTGTAAAATAAATATTTTATTTTATTGGAAGTGTAAATGTTTTAGATTATTTAAAATTTCAAAGTAAAATTATTCTTTTACTTAAATTGTAAAAGATTTTTTTAAAAAAAAACCAAAATTGAAAGTAAATAATATAATTTACTTAAATGGTCACACACACGGTCACACACACACACACACACACACACACACACACACACACACACACACAGATGTGTGTGTGTGTGTAAAATAAATATTTTATTTTAATACAAGTGTAAATGTTTTAGTTTATTTAAAATTTTAAAGAAAAATTATTATTTTACTTAAATCATAAAGTATATGTTTTTTATTTTACTAAAATTAGAAGTAAATAATTTAATTTACTTATATATATATATATATATATATATATATATATATATATATATATATATATATATATATATATATATATATGTATGTATATATATATGTATGTATGTATGTATATGTATGTATGTATATATATATGTATGTATGTATGTATATGTATGTATGTATATATATGTATGTATATATATGTATGTATATATATATATATATATATATATATTTATATATATATATATATATATATATATATATATATATATATATATATATATATGTATGTATGTATGTATATATATATGTACGTATACATATATGTATGTATGTATATATATGTATATATATACATATATATATGTACATATATATATGTACATATATATATATATATATATAAAATAAATATTTTATTTTATTGGAAGTGTAAATGTTTTAGTTTATTTAAAATTTCAAAGTAAAATTATTGTTTTACTTAAATAGTAATTTTGATTTTTTTTAATTTTACTAAAATTGGAAGTAAGTATATATATATATATATATATATATATATATATATATATATATATATATATATATATATATATATATATATATATATATATATATATATATATATATATATATATATATAATTTACCTAAATGGATATATAATTTTATTGTAAATAATTTGATTTATTTAAATTGTATGATAGATATATATTATTTTTATTTAAAATTGTAAAACAAATAATTTATTTTATTTAAATCAAAAGGTAAAATAATTTATAAAATGTAAGATGAATGTAATATTCTATTTAAATTGTAAAGAAAATATAATGTAATTAGTTTTAGAAGACTAAAATAGAATAATAACATATATTTTTCATTTTAAGGTTTAAACATCAATTACAACCTTCCTTTCGAGCATATAAAGGATTTATTTAATGTTAAATTTAAGTTCAAATAGCATTCTTAAACTCATTATGAATAAGTTATCTTTTAAAGTATAATTATCAAAGAGATGATGATGTTATACATTTGCTTCTACATTTCTACATAATAATTTTCTTTCGAAATGAAATGCAATAAATCACTTCAAGCATTCTTTAATCTTTTTTCTCAACTCAGAGCAAGAATTTAGGGTTAAACAAAACTACACAACGTACGGTGCAAGCGGTGCGTCTGGCTCACATTTATAGGTAATGTCATCATGTTTGGGTTACTAAAAATATAACCTAATACAACTACAACAATGATATCTAGGCACCATCCCTATAAACTGTCAGGGAGAAATAAGAATCATGTCATGTCAGTAAGACTAGGGGGTGGGATAATCCTTCTTGGTCAATAACACTAATTAAGATAAGGAAATGACTTGGACTATCTTAGTTGATTATGACTTATGAACTTATAAAATATACTAGAGAAAGTATATTTATTACTCAAAACTTGGTATCATAAGAAAATAGTAGTAAAAACCAAGATTGAGAGTGTTAAACCAATTATTATCAAGAAACTACCAACTATATAGATCTCAGATAACAAAACTTTGGCAACAATAATTATAAAGATTAAGTTGATTAAGTCAAGGATCAAAAACATTATTGACGTAAATAAAATGTGGAAGGGGAATGAAACTTGTAATGTTCATTTCTATTTCTTATTAAGATTTAGGGCTAGTCTAGTTAAACAAGTATTTAGTCACTTTAACTGATACTTTTTATGCTCCCATTTGGGTAGAAATCATAGAGGAACTATCTGGGGAATTGGGCCCTAACAAGGGCTACACACCCATGTTCATAGTTCACATAAAACTTGGAATAGAAAATAGAACTAAATGTATATTACATCTTATCCTATTTAGAAGTAGGTATATAGGTAGTCTAGGAAGTGAGGAATGCTTCCAATAAACAAGTGAATAGGATGGGGTTTTGGGGTTGTGTGCTAAACAAGATTAAAGTTAAGTGAAAAGTTAAGACTATTATAATAAGGCCTTAGTTTAGATAAACATAACAAAGATAGAAAACCTATGATATACTCAAAAGGATCTTGCTTGGATCAACGTAGTTCTCAAGGCTTTAAGCTAAATTTTGAGACAAAATATAAATTTTTGTTATATTTTTTATACATGATACTATCATGATGACCTCGGTGCTTATATAGTAGAGATGAGTGGTGAACAATGGGAAACTCAAGATCCAATTGATCCTGATGAGTCAAATCTCTAGTTAGAGCATAACCTGCTCATGTGTCGATGCCTAACCTAATTGGATATACACTTGTCTGTTTGATAAAAGAATGCCTAACCCATATCGTTAGATGCTTACCCATTTGGAAAATAAATGAATAACATGTATGGTTAGATGCTTGCCTATTTGGTAAAATATATCTAATAGGATAATATATATCTAAGTTATATTCATAGACAAACACTAATTACATTAAACAAAATTGGTGTTTTAGGATAGGAATTGTGGTCTCTATATTGAGGTATCAGAGCAGTGGTCCCTACATTGTGGTATCCTAGCCTAGGTTCAACAGCTACGCCTTAAGCCTACTATGACCTATGATTAATAAAATATTTGGTGTTGATGTTAACTTGTTGATAATACTAATTTGGTTAAAATTGGTTGTTTAAACATGGCTCGTGAAAAACTTTAAGGAAAGAAAAAGGAAAAAGAACAAAGAACAAGGGAAAATAGAACTTCCCTCCACTTTGAGAGAACCCATTTACATTTTTGACTTGGATACAATAACTGCAATCTAGATTAAACTCAAATCTTTGAAAATTGACCCAATTAAAACAAAACTAGATATGATGGAACCTATAGTAAAATGTTCATTTAAGAGATCCTAAACAATAAGATATTTTAAATTTGAAATGGGTTATGATGAACCTTAAATAATTCCTAAAGTGTGTAAAGAATATAACCGATGCCACCACTATGTGGTTCACTCAGAAGATAATGATCCTGAAGAAGTGGAACTAGATGAAGAAGATTCTATTTAGAAGAATTTTGAATCAATGTTATACATACATCTATATGTTATAGTAAAAAATCTTATCCTCTATAAAGCTAAGAACTCTATTTAATAAAAAGTTGAATAAGATTATCAAATATTTACTTTTTATCAATCATATGTGTGACTGTGATTAATAATAGAATGCATGAGAAAAATTAGATTTATCCAAAAAAAGAATTATGCTATCAATTATCTTGAATAAAAAACTTAAGGGATTGTTTTATTTCTACTAGGAAACCAAATGGCAAGATGATCAACCAGGAACCAAAGGGAAAATGTGAGATACACTAAACCTAATAATGAAAATGTTGAACAATAGGGTCCAAAAAATAGAGAACTAGTGATAGAAGCCCTCATCAATTTGTTGACCAAGTAAAGAGATAAAATAGACTCACTTGACCAGGTGATTAACGATCTTAAGTCAAGGCAAGAAAATGTAGAAAACATATTGTAACCTAACCTTGATAATCTCCCTAAAGAGAATCCACCACCAGTCAATGAGATGGAGGTTGTAGCTCCCAGAATTAAAGTTCCACTTTTTGATCTAAGCAATTATTTATAGAATATTTTACCCACAAAGTTTGATGAGAAACAATTAGGTGAAGGAGCTAAGAATTGGATAAATGAGATGGAGAAGTACTTTGACTTGAGAAACTACAATGATTTAACTAAGGCATTGTGGGGATTCTATCAACTTGTAGGAAAGACAGTTGGCTGGTGGACTAATGTGAAGGAGTTGAATGGAATAACTTAGGGAAATGTGACCTGGGATCAATTTGATCACCATTTTAGGAATAGATGGTTACCTCAGTTATTATTTGATGAGAAGACTAATAAATTTCATAAATTAAGGTAGGGAGGCATGTCAGTCCAATAGTATTGGGATAGATTAGCTAAATGACTTAAGTATGTGCCTATGTACTAAAGGGATGAAATAGGCCAGACTAGAAAATTTATCTTAGGATTGAATGCAAACATAGGAGCAGAAGTAGATAAACATGGCCCTGAGAAAATGAATGAAGTGATAAAAAAATCCCTCAAATAGGAATGGAAATTATAGGCCCTAGCTGTGATAAGACAAAACTTTAATAATGATAAAAGTAGAGCCTCCAAAAGGAAACCCAATTTTAGGGGAGAGGAAGTTGTGGATAAAACTTCAAGAGAAAATATAATAGATAGAGTACCCCCACCAAATCAAAATCAAAAAAAACTTCTGGAAGGAAAAATAATATGGGAGAAGATAATATCAAAAATGATCGAAGGAATTTCAATCACCCAATGTTTCATCCACGGATTTATGGTGATGCCCTGAGGAACCCAATACAAAAAGGCCCACCAAGAGGATGTTTTTATAATGAAGGGTGTCACTTTACCTGAGAATGCCTAAGGATGTAGGAACATATAAGATCCAATTAGCCTCATAGGGGACCACAACAAAGGATCAATGCTACAATAGGGAATCACCAAAATAGATACTAGGTTGTGTCAGTTGGAGATACAAGTAAATTGCTGAGTAAACCCATTTCAATTCTCATAGATACCAATTCATCAAAATTTTATCACATGAATGCATCATGAACTATCTAGTATGGGGATAAGGTAGTCAAGGAAGTGTTTCAATGTCTACCCAAGGCAAAATTATAATTTCTAGATTTTGAGATAAGTTTAGAACTATTTATAACACCTTTAGGATCCTATGATGATATAATAGGGATAAATTGGCTCACCAATTACCAAGCTAAAATAGATTGGTATATAAATTTGGTTAGATGTTTTAGTGATGAGGAAATGTGGGTCATAATTCAAGGGGGTCATAAACACATAAAAGTAGAAACCATATCAACTATGCAGTTAAAGAAGGAAAGAAGGAAGGGAACTCTAATTTTCGTGGTGACAATCGATGATCAGGATGAGAGCAAAGATGAACCAACTCTGGAAGGGTATCCATTCCTAAGGGAATTTAAGGATGTGTTTCTTGAATAATTAAATAGAATGCCCCCTAAGAGAGAATTTGATTTCTTAATTGATATTATACCCAGAACTGAGCCAGTTTCTAGGGTACCCTATAGAATGAACATAACTAAGTTGATGGAACTTAAAATTCAGCTAGAGAAAATCTTGAGTAAAGAATTGATTAGACCAAGTATGTCTCCTTGGGGAGCAACAGTCTTGTTTATTAAACAAAAATATGAAACACTAAGATTATGTATTGATTATAAAATGTTGAATAAGGTCACAATTAAAAATAGATATCCCCTACCTCATATAGAAGACTTTTGTGAGAAAATGAAAGGAGATTTTTTTTTATATAAGATATACCTTTGATTAGGATATCATTATCAAATAATTAAGGAAGAGGATATTTCAAAAACTACTTTCAGGACTAGATATGGACACTATGAGTTTACAGTAGCACCATTAAGGGTAACAAATGTTGATTCAACATTTATGAACTTAATGAACAATGTGTTCCATAATTACCTGGATAAGTTCATCTTGGTGTTCATATATGAAATTATGATATACTCTAAAAATGAGGAAGAAAACTTAGCACATCTTCAATTGGTTCTTCAAAGGTTGAGAGAACTTAAGTTATATGGTAAGTTGTCCAAATGTATGTTCTTTAAGAAGGAAATATACTATCCAGGTCACATCATATCCTAAGAAGGAATTACATTAGATCCAAAAAAGATAGAGGCAATAATGGATTGGCCAATTCCCAAGAACATATTAGAAGTAAGGAGTTTCATGGGGTTAGCAGGATATTATAAGAGATTTGTTGAAAGTTTTTCTAGGATTCCCAACCTGATTACAACATTGCAAAAGAAAGGTAAAAAGTTTATATGGACAAAGCAGTGTGATAAATATTTCTATATTATGAAGTAAAATTTGATGATGTCACCCATCCTGAAGGTCCCTGATCTGAGTGGACATTTTGTTGTTGTAATAGATGCATCCATCAAAGGATTGGGAGGAGTACTCATTCTGAATGATGGAATAATTACATCTGAGTCTAGGAAATTGAAAACCCATGAAGTAAATTATGCCCCTAATGATTAAGAATTGGTGGAAATTGTTCATGCCTTACAAAAGTGGAGACATTTCCTTATTAGGAAACCTTTTGAACTAAAAATTGATCATCAAGGGCTAAAGTATATATTCACCCAACCCAATTTGAATGCTAGGCAAAGAAGGTGGTTGGAGTTCTTGAGTGAGTATGATTTTGAAATTTAGTATATCAAGGGAAAGGAGAATAGGGTTACTAGTGATTTGAGTAGGAGAAGACACCTAATGAATATAACAACACTTAGATATAGTCTACAAGGTCAAATACTAGAAAGACAAAATCAAGATCCTTGGTATAATCAAGTGAAAATAATGATAGAAGAAAATGTAGAAGACCCAAAAACTTAAGGATATACATTGGATGGTGAGGGTTTTATTCTATATAAGAATAGGATCTATGTTCCATATGTAGAGGATTTAAAGAAGAAAATTATGACTAAAGCTCATGTTGCACCCTAATCAGGTCATCTAGGGGTAAACAAACTGTATGTCAATCTTAAGAAACTATAATTTTGGAAAGGCATGAAAAGATATATAGTATTATATGTGGCATGATGCTTAGAATGTCAAAGGGTTAAAGTAGAACACCAACATCCTTTAGGACTTTTATATCTACATGGCATTCCAAAATATAAATGACAAGTTGTTAGTATATATTTCATATAAGGATTACATATGACACCCTATAGGCATGATGTTTTTATGGTGGTAATCAACAAACTTACTAATGTGGCACATATCATACCTAGGAATTTGACTGATGATGCAACAACCTTAGCCAACTAATTTGTGAAGGAAGTGGCTAGATTGCATGGATTTCAAGAAAATATCATATCAGATAGAGACTCCAAGTTTACTTCATGGTTTTGGATGACCTTATAGTTAGCTTTAGGTACATAATTGAATTTTATCTCTACATTTCATTCTGATATGGATGGGCAAATAAAAATGATAAATTAAGGTGTAGAAGACCTCTTAAGGATGTATTGTATGGATCAACAAACCAAATGGGAAACTTGTCTCCCATTAGTAAAATTTTCTTATAATAACTAATTTCAAACATCTTTAGGTATGGCTACATTTGTATCTCTATATGGGAGAAGTTGTCAAACACCACTTAGTTGCCATAACCTTGAGGAAAAAATAGCAATTGATCATAAAATGTTGAAAGATATGGAGGAATAGGTGAAAGTTATAAGATAGAGTTTGAAGGAATCATTAGATAGATAAAAGAGTTACGTAGATAGGAAGAGAGTTCAAAGAGAATTTTTGATTGGTGACAAGGTGTTTTTAAGGGTTAGACTACACAAAAGTTCTATAACCTTTGTTAAAAAGGTGGAGTTAGATCCTCACTTTGTAGGACCTTTGGATTTCCTAGAGGGAATCAACCCAGTAGCCTATCAATTTTCCATACCCCCACAGTTGAGTCACATTCGTGATGTCTTCCAAGTGTCACTTATTAAGAAATATGTGTCTGATAATAAACACATTTTAAATTGGAATGATTTTTAGGTCCAAGAGTCTGGTAAAATAAAAATAGAGCCATATAGAGTGTTAGAGAGGCACCGGTACTAATTGCACAATAGAGAGGTTGATCAGTACAAGGTACAATGGGATCAATATGGTGAAAGAAGTGAGACTTGGGAGGACAACAATGAAATGGAAAACATGTTTCCATTTTTATTTTAAATATAAGAACTTAATCAAACTCTTGTAGTGTATTGGGACAATACACAATTTAAGGGGGTGAGGATGTCACGACTTCTCTTCCCACACTATGGACTTGTGCTCATATTTTAAGTGGATGTGTACCTCATTTAGTGTTTTAGTTAGAATAAGTTGATTATCAAGATAAGTTAACTTTTATGTTAATTTTAAAGGTCTATCAGGTTATCAACAAGTAATTACAAAATCAAGGTATGATTTAATTTCATTTTTCAAATCTGATATTTTAAAAAACCATCAAAAATTATTTAAATTAATGAAGGGACTTTTATTTTATTTCATTGATAATAAATTATATTATTTTAATTGTAACTTAATATTTTTAAATAATTATATTTAACCTAACAAACATTAAGTGAGACTAATCTATCACTCCTACCATGCCACATGCTTGAGGAAACAATCATTAAACTTTCAAATTTTAAAAATATATTTCTTTCAATTTCATTAAAACACTCCACTCCCTTAGTCATCACCCACTCAACTCATGCTTAACTCATGCAAAATGAGGGTTTTTTGTTGGATCACCTACCATGTAGTGTTAGTGAAAAACCATAATTAAAGGATAAATTGAATGTAAAGAAATATAATTTGTAATGGAAAAAAGGAGGAGTTTATAAATAAAAGGTGGACAATTTGAAAAAGGGAGGAAGGAAAATGCTTTGGAGCAGATCAACGCTTGAGAAGGGGGGAGAGGAATTTTTGCATTAAAAAAAAGAGTTTATAAATAGAGATCATCGCAGAAGTGTGGAGAGAAGTGAAAGGAGAAAGGGGAGAAAGGAAGCAAGGAGGATATAAATGCTGCAGAAAAGAAGAGAGGGAAGGCAATACTGGGAGGGGAAGATTAACGCCACATGAGCAGATTTTGCTCCTTCCTTAACTCAAACAAGATCAACACCACCACCATTTATTTTCATAGTTTTCTCAATTCAAGTGGAATTACATTCCATTTCAGTCAAGGATTTCAATTGCAGAGGTAAATAAATAGTTTTATTTATTTAAATTATAAGTAAAAGTTTTATTTTACTATTTAAATTCTAAGGTAGTTATTTTATTTAAAATTTGTAAAATAAATATTTTATTTTATTGGAAGTGTAAATGTTTTAGTTTATTTAAAATTGTAAATAAAAAATATTATTTTATTTAAATCGTAAAATAAATATTTTATTTTATTAGAAGTGTAAATGTTTTAGTTTATTTAAAATTCTAAAGTAAAATCATTGTTTTACTTAAATCATAATTTTGTTTTATCTTAATTAAAGTGGAATTAAATAATTTAATTTACTTAAATGGTTATATATATATATATATATATATATATATATATATATATATATATATATATATATATATATATATATATATAAATCGATGGTAAATAATTTGTATTATTTAAATTGTATGATAGAAATATATTATTTTTATTTAAAATTGTAAAACAAATAATTTATTTTATTTAAATCGGAAGGTAAAATAATTTATGAAATGTAAGATGAATATAATATTCTATTTAAATCATAGGAAAAATATAATGCTATTATTGTTAGAAGACTAAAATAGAATAATAACATATATTCTTCATTTTAAGGTTTAAACCTCAATTACAGACTTCCTTTCAAGCATATAAAGGATTTATTTAATGTTAAATTTAAGTTCAAAATATCATTCTTAAAATTATTAGGAATAAGTTATCTTTTAAAGTATAATTATCAAAGAGATTATGTTGTCAAAAACCTGACATGAGGACTAAAATAGACGATGATGTTATACATTTACTTCTACCTTTCTACACAAGAGTTTGCTTTTAAAATTAAATGCAATAATTCACTTCAAGAATTATTTACTTTTTTCTCAACTTAGAGTAAGAATTTAGGGTGAAACAAAACTACACAGCATTTGGTAAAAGTGGTGCCTCTGGGTCATGTTTATGGGTAATGTCATCACTCTTGAACTACTACATCCATAGTCTAATACAGTTACAATAACAATATCTTGACATCATCCCTAAAACTGTCGAGAAAAAATAATAATTATGTCATATCATTAAGACTAAAGGGTGAAATAATCCCTCTTGATTAATAACACTAAATAAGATAAGGAAATAACTTCGACTACTTTAGATGATTCTGACTTATAAACTTATGAAATATAAAGGAGAAAGTACATTTCTTAAACATCGGTATCATTGAAAATTAGTAGTAAAAATCGAGATTGAGAATGTTAAACTAATTATTATCAAGAAAGCACCAATCATATGGCTCTCAGATAACAAAACTTTGAAAAAAATAATTGTAATGATTAAGTTGATTAAGGCAAAGATCAAAAATATTATTGACATAAATAAAAAGTAGAAGGGGGATGTAGCTTGCAATGTTTATTTTTATTTTTTGTTAGGATTTAGGTCTAGTCTAGTTAAACACGTATCAATCACTTTAATTGATATATTTTACATACCTATTTAGGTAGAAATCATACATGAATTGTCTAAGCAACTAGGCCCTAGCAAGCGCTGCATACCCAAGTTCACAGTTCACATAAAATTTAGATTAAAAAATAAAACTACATGCATATTACACTTCGATCCTATTCAAATGTAGGTATGTAGGTAATCTAGGAAATGAAGAATGTTTCCAGTATATAGGTGAATAGGGTGGAGTTTTAGGGTTGTGTGTTAAATAATATTAAAATTAAATGAAAAGGTAAGACCATTATAATAAGTCCATATTTTAGATAAACAAAGCAAATATAAGAAATCTGTTATATACTCAAAAAGATTCAGATTGGATCATCATAGTTCTTAACGCTTTAGGCCAAAATTTGAGGTAAAATGTAACTTTTTATTATATGTTTTATATATGCTACTATCATGATGACCTTGGTGCTTATCTAGTAGAGATGAGTGGTGAACAGTGATTGACTCAAGATTCGATTGATCCTAATGAGTCAAGTCTCTGACCAGAGTGTAATCTACTCATGTGTAGATGTCCAACCTATTTGGTTAGATGCTTGTTCATTTAAAAAAAGAATGTCTAACCCATATGGTTAGATACTTGCCCATTTAACAAAGGGATGATACCCTGTATGCTTAGATGATTTCCCATTTGGCAAAGGATATCCTATAGAATAAGATATATCTGAGTTATTTTCATAGAAAAGAAGTAATTACATTAAAAAAATACATTTTAAAATAAGAAATATGGTCTATACATTGTGGTATCATAGTTGTGGTTCCTACAAAGAAGACAACACTTAGATTATAGAATGAACACTGAAAAAGATTCATAAATATAAATAGTAGCAGTATAATCAGGGCAACTCATAAGAGTTGAGTTGTTTTCAATCAGAGAAAAATGATGTAGAAAAGTTAGGCCAACCTTATGAAGGCCATAAATTTTGATCCGTAACTCTGTTTGAGCTCTTCCACACACCATAATGATCATATTGAAAAGTTTGATTTTTTCCTAAGCTACTCTATATACTTAAATTTAATTTTAATATTTTTTGGAGGCCAAACATGATCATCTGAGTGTTCGAAATTAACGTTTAATAATTTTTTTAGGAATTTTCTATTTTTATAAATTATATATTTTAAAAACCGGAAGTCAACATTAGTTTAATTTCACTCCATAAGATAATTTTAGTATTTATGTTATTTTGGAAAATTTTTAGAGCCATGTGTGCTTTCATGTAAAAATTACTATAAATAGTGGCTATTAAAAATAGATATTTTTTTTAGAGATTTTTTTTTATAAAATTTTTGCATGTAGACTCTAATTTTTGAGTCTAGGTTTATTTAAGCATGGTTTGAGTTTGTAATTATTTCAAGCAACCAATACGAATCAATTCTAAGTATTGTTTCAAGATCTTGACCTATTGATAATTTTCTTGTTCTTGATAGTTTTTAGGATCATTACTATTGTATCAAAAAAATGTTCGATCCATGACATGTATATCTCTTCTACATTTACCTTTGAATACTTTGAAAAGATGAAATAAAGTAAATATGTAAATTTTCAAAAATTAAATGAAAGGATATTGACAGAATTACTTCTTCTATACTATTTATAAAAACTCTAGCTTTGTAATTATTATTATATACAATTAAAAAAAAAAGAAAAAGATATTTATAACTATTGATACATACAATAAATTTTATAACTTAACATTTATGATTAACATTTATTATAAAAATTGATATAATATTAAAAACTATATTATATAATCTATTATTTATATATATTATATAATATATATTAACAAATTTTCAATAGATATAAAATTATAAAAAATATTATATAATATTTAAATAAAATTAATCAAATAAATTTATATTTTAATTACTTTTCTTGCATTATGAAAGCAACTGCTAATATTAAATACAATTAAATTGATGTTGCATTTTTTTAATGTTGAACCAATAACTATTTAGGCTATAATATAATTAATTTTTTACAAATATTATAATTAAATATGTTGTACTAGTTTTGTTTTCATTAATGATTTATTTCGGTAATGATTTTTGTGATTTCTTTGGCGGGTGCTTAATATTGTGCTAAAATTTATTATGGGTAAAGGAAAGTCTAGGATGTGGTGGATATAGTATTTCCAAGTACAATCTAACCATTAAGTGATCACATTTATTTAAATGAGTATTTCTTGGTTGAAATGAATTTTATTGTACTACTTATTGTTGATTGTGGTAAATGCTTTTTGTGTTGCGAGGATCCCTATATCGATTACATCGATGGAAAAACTCTGACAAAAATTCTCAGTATATTAGTAAATGCTTTTTTCTTTGTGAGATACTTACCGTTCATACAACAACAAACACTCCAACTAACTATTTCCATACTCTAAAGTTTCACTTTTAGAGGAGATGCAATGCTTTATATGGTATCACAACATGAAAATAAGCATTCTATACAAAATTAGGGTCATGATCCAAGAGTATGTTTATAGTAAATGAGGTGAATTTAAATATATATTTTTAATTTTATATTATATTTATTTTTTAAAATATATATGACGAGATTTGACATTTTAATAATATTATTTTTAAATAATATAGTAAATAAGATAATAATATAAATATTTATAAAAAAATTAAAATTAATAAAATACAAAATAAATAAAAATGAAAAATGTGATACCAATTTCAATAAATTTAAAAAAAATTAATAAAAATATATATTATCGTTGTCATTGTCCACTTTAAATTATTTTTAATTATATCATTATTATTTTATTTTTCTTAAATTATTTATTCTCATTCCTAATTTATAATGATGCATAAAATATTTAAAACTGACTATTGCCGTAACCTCCTAAAGCATACTTGGTAATCATGTGATTCTAAAATGAGGTGCGTTTAATAAAAGCCCTAGATTTTTTGTTTAGAGGGGGATATGCTCAAAACATTGAAGTCATGGTTTCCTGTAGTTGAGAGGACCTTAATGTTATAAAAAATAAATAAATATTAATTAATATTTTGATAATATTATATGTATGAAGAATTATTGTAAGATGTTCTTTTTTTTTTGGAACCATTAAAAATTATTATGAAGATTTTTATTTTTTATTTTTTATTTTTATTTAAAAACAATCGCTGTGAACTATAAAATAACATTATAATCATGTGGTACTATTATTAAGGAGATAAATTGTTATCCTTCTTAATAAAAAGAAAGGATAAATTAGTTAAATTAATTTATTAAATTATATTGTGTATGTAAAGATGGTTTTACCAATTATTATATTGCCTTATAACTTACATGATTTTGAAATGTAGTTATATTTGTAAGCCAAAACCAGTTTAAATATTACATAATTAATATTTTCAAATATTTTTGAAAAGTGAACACATTAGTAAGATAGAAAAGCATATATTCTCGTATAAAATCTATTTGAGTGAGCATATAAGGTGGAAGTCATGCGATTGCACTATTAGGCCAAAAAACTGTTTATAACTATTTAAAAAATAAGACAAACTTGTATGCTGGGTATTATATGAAAATTTGATCATAATAATTACTATTTATGTTCAAATTAATATAAACTATTATTATCAATTTAAGGAAATGGATTTATAAAGAGTATTGATGACTATTTTTATAAAGCATACAAATTTAATTAATTTATTATTTGTGTGTATATGTATATATGAACAATGATGGTAAATTATGATGATTATGCAAAATTTGGTAATTTAATTGAATGACAATTTAATTTTGAATAAAATAATAACATATGAATTTAATGAATTAATGAAAATATTTATCCAAATAATTATATGTAATTTGTAAAAAGATATATTTTCTAACTTAATATAGGATAACTAACAAAATTATTATATATAAATCACATGGCAATTGAGGACACTATCTTCTAAATATTCTAGATGTCTAATAATAAAATTAGACAAAATAATTTGTATCTCTAGTGTTCCAATAACATTTATAAAATAATGACACTTAAGTTTTTACGAAAAGAAAAGGCCCCTTCCAATGAAAACATATTTTTACTATTTAAATAATTAAATTACTATGATAAAGTTAAAATTTTATATGATTAAATTATAATAAATAATTATAGATGGCAATTTATAAATATTAATGAAATTGGTAGTGTAAAAAATAATTAAATATAAATGAAATAATGAATGGTAGACAAAAAAACCATAAAATGTGGGTAATTATGATTAAAAGATGTAAAATAATAAAATGTAAAAGGAACAGATGATGGTGGATGCATTATTTTATAAAGATTATTATGTACTATATTTTTTTTCTTCATAAAATGTGGGTAATTATGATTAAAAGATGTAAAATAATAAAAATGTAAAAAGCACAGATGATGGTGGGTGCATTATTTTATAAAGATTATTATGTATTGTAATTTTTTTTCTATTTAAAACAATTTTAAGCCATTTAGAATTGTGATAGAGTGTGCAAGACAATGCTATCTCCTAATAATCACGTGTTTATGTTACTCTCTAAAATCATGATAAAAGTGTATAAATATTTCATTGATACACGAGAGCTTAAATTTATCATAGATGATTTATGCCCTTTTGAATAAAAGAATGTTATTAGTATGAAGAAGGTATTATAGAAACCTTAGGTTTTGCATGCTAGCAATAATAATAATAATAATAATAATAATAATAATAATAATAATAATAATTATTATTTATTTATTTTTAAATAAAAAAAATTAAATTAACATGTTTTTCTCATTAGAAAGGAATTTTAAATCATATAATGCTTAATTTAAATAATTTATTCAGTATAGTAGCTTAAATCACTCACATACATACATATATTCTCATTAAAATATTAAAGAAGAATATTTAAATAATATTAATATATATTTCAATTAAATATTAAAAATATTACTATTTTTGAGATTTTTTTAGTGGTCCATATTTTTTAGAATAATTAATAAATATTATATTTATTATTTAATTATATCATGCATTTAAAATTTATATTGAGTAAATAATATTAACATGTATATATTTACATATATATAAACAACTAATTAAACTAAACTAATCGTGAAAGTGTAAGGTATAACCCCTCATTTGTAATATCTAACTAAATACACATTACTTTTAGTTAAAATATATAAATATAATATTATGACATTGTTAGTTATTCAAATGTATGTGCGTTCGAGAATTTTGTTTATATATATGTGCCTTCAAAAATTTTGTGGAGGAGTTGGGTAAAGATAAAAAGTGAGATTAAAATAACATTATTGAGTGTAAATTATTTATTAATAAAGTGAATATAATTTTTATGATTTTTTACCTAGTAGAAGTTTTTCATATTATTTACGTTACTTTTTTATGTTAATTATATTTTGTTATGTGTTTTTTATTTGTCTTTATATATACATATTTTATAATTAGTCTTAAAATAATCTAATATCATTTGAAACAACTAAAAAAATGTAGTTACATATTAGAGAATGTATTTAAATGTGTAACGGAGCTAAATCTCATTTACTGAAGTAAGTGATACTTGCTTAGTGTAGTTGCATATGCACAACATAAAGGGTTATACTTCAAATTCAATACCATATTTGGGTCAAACAAGCCCATGACATGGGAACCAATAAAACATTATCTTAGAAGGTAATCAAAAAATATCCAGCATGTTAAACATACATTGCAACCAGCTATCAATTGAATGCATGAAAATTATGTAACATCTCTAAAGCACATAACAAGATATCATTTGCATAAAGATCTTTCAATCAATTTATAATCATGTTTGCCATGATCTAAATAAATGGTTTAAGTTACAATCGAGATTAATTTCATCCTGTAATAGATAGTGATATAGTGGCAGCCAATCATGGAATTGAAATAAGCATTCCCATATTGGAAAATAGCCAATGTGATATAATAAACAAAAGAGGAATTAATATAATAAAGTACCTTGTGGCCAAAGTGTATTTAAAAATTGAGACATGATCATTTTTATAACCATGTCTCAATATAGATACCAAACTCACACCATGGTTTACACATGGTTAATTACAAATACCAAACTCACACCAATAGCCATGTCTACTCAATGAGTAAATACCAACCAACAAGAGAATAGGATAATGTGTATATTCAAACCATAAGAGTGATGTTCACATGAAACATTCAATGATATTTAGGAACATAAGTTTATATCAAATGTGAATGCTTCATATAACATTTCCATTGAATTCACAAGCCAAAAGGTTTAAGGTTACTTTCTTAAACCATCAACATTAAAAATGATCACTCTCCCATAATAGGCAGCCTTAACAAATAATCCAACTCATAAACTCATTCATTTCAGCGATGTAATTAAATATGAGCTTAAGAATGGGAGTCAATTATCAATGGAGTTTTTTAATAACAACACACACACACTTGTGTATGCAATATTACAAGTCCCAAGTATGCAAGTAAGATTTAATTTATGCTTTCCATATATGAATGGATACCAACTCATCTAAACTTGTTTATGTATATATACATTATATACAAGCTGCAACATACATTATCTCTATATTCCATATAAAATTTGAAACCCAACTAAAGAATAACCCATCTACTTATTTTATCATAAGAGTGACCACCACATGTATAGAAGAACCATAAAACATATATACATACATATCCAAGGATCTCATTGGATAATACTTCAACAACTATTACAAAAGTTAAGATTTCAAATTACTAAAGATCCAATACAACATTCTTGAGTATGCCTAAATGTCAAATTAAGTGATATATTAAATACATAAATGATAATAATTATTCCAATTTTATTTAGTAACAAAATTTGAAGGTTTCTATGTGACATAAACATTTGTATATGCCTGATTAACTTTACTCATACTATCCATCAAACAATCTTATTCAAATAAACAAGATTATATGACTAAATCATAAACCCATACTATAATTATAAAGTCCAAGGGTTAATCTAAGTTAGTGATAGTGTGAAGTCTATATTAACTTAATAAGATAACATGACTAAATCAAGTGTAATTTTGCGTTAGTTATATCAACAACATACTTTAGATATAGGAAGAGACACCAATTAAACATCCAATAACTTATCATATGATATGAATTACATTCAACAAAGTATTAATTTTATCTTAATGTTATTTAATCTTGCATTCCTCTTCTTGCATTCCATCGACATAGGTAGCATATTAACATAATTAATCAATATCAAATCATGATAAAATACTAACTATGTTTGTAAGTCAAATAACCATTAAACATTATCAATTAAGAAAATAATGTATAAATAACATAATTAATTCATTCCCAATTTACTTCATATATTCACAAGATCATCCAATCATAGATCAATATGTAAGTAAACTAGACAAAACCTCCCTACCATCCCTATGAACCCAACCATTGGTGACCCTTACCACCCCAACCATAAAATGGATGGTGGTTTTAAAAAATAGGGTCAAGGAGGAAGCTCTGAGCAAGTTGGACTTTGAGCCCAAGGATATCACAACACAATAACATTACACCAACAAAAGACACCTCCACCATTCCAAGACAAGATGAAAATAATTACTTGTCATTAATAAAAATCAAAAGTGGAAATAACTAATTATGGCTACCAAATGATATAGTAATGGATTGAAAATAATCCATTTATATAGCTTCTAAGATAACCAACTTGGATCCCCTCCAAGTATGTGATCAGTCCATTATCCCTCTAGATGTAGATTTATAATATAGGTATACAAGTATACCAGCTAATGCTTTGTTATTCAAGCCTAGTCTAGGAATGGTGACCCCACAAGACTATGCTTCAAGCAATCATAACAAATAGAAAACACAACACATGATTTATTGGTTATACTCAACCAAGCTCAAATACAACAATAAATTCATACAAGCATGGAAATCAGTTAATTCAGTCTTACAAAATTCTCAAGGCAACAATATAATATAATAATCAATTAATTTTTTTTAATTCATCTAAAAATTCAAAATAATCCATGAGGTTAGTAGTTATTTCGACAAACATACAAACAAATAATCAGTGATTATATATTTTCACAGTCCATAAAATAATAAGGGATCTTTTCTAGAATAAATAGTGTTTATTTTTTTGATGATTGACACATTTTAGATGACTATTGTGATCCTTTATTAAGAAAGAAACCTATGTGAGAACAAAAATATATTGTGTCTTAAAATCCAAAGAAAAATAGTTGTTGTAAACTTTTTTCCAAAATAAGAATAATATATCCGTTACCATAAATTACTGAAAAACCAAAAAATAAAGATAAGATAATTAAGAATTTTAATTATGTCATAAATATATTTTATGCTTATTAGTTTTAATATTATTTTATTAAAGTGTATTAAAAATAACAAATAGAAACCTATTATTACTCTCTTTTATAAATTATACTAATTAAAGAATCGATTTAGACCCAATAATGGATATAGAGGATTCAAAGGATCATCATGAGTTCTCACAACCTCATACGATCCCCAAATATAAAAAAATAAATTAAAAATGCTGAAATAATGAACTTTAAAATGGTTTAATTAAAAATTAAAAACCTTTGTTATAATATAATGGTACTAACAAGGCTTCACCCCTTTCTAAAAATTCAATAATACGCTAAAAATATAAAATTACACAATAAAATTGGAACCAAATCATGCCAATAGAATAACACATGGAGAATATTCACCCAAAATCACATTCATATAATTATAAATTCAATCTTATTCAAAGGCACATGAATAACTAGTTTATAGAGAGGGAAGGATCAATCAATGCTTTGCATCTATTTATTTGAACTAGACCCAAATCATTAAATAAAGTAACAAAACATATGAATTATTCCCAAACTGAAATATATTTGCATATGGCCAAAGCATGCCATTTCATATACTTATCCATCAAATTTAAATAAAATTCCAGCCCAATTTGATTCACAAGAAAAAGTTAACATTGCAAACAACATAGCCTTTCAAATTTAAGAGGTCCAAATAAATTTCAATTCAAGTTTAAAAATCATAAAGACAATTTAAAACCCCTAAATTTCATAATAACTCAGCTCATTTAAAACTCAAACTCAAAGATGAATTTATTTATTTTATAGGAAAATAAATCAACAATAGAATTCTATGCACAAGGTTGAATAAAAAACTGCAATCAATTTCCCATAATTCTAAGAAATATGATAATCACTAATAGAACTTTCCCTTAATATTTAAAATCTAGATCAATTTTCCACATGGAGATAACATATTTATAAATATACCACATAATTCTACTCATCTAATGGAATAAAGCCTAAATTGATTGTTTAAATGAAAAAATATATATAATAACATCAATCAAAATTTGCTTTGAGAATAAATATATTTTCCCTTGTCGATTTAATCCAAAATTTAAATCGTAATGACAAAAGACTAATTTTATAATGGATTTAGATATCACCTAGGTCATTTTATATCCATTTAATCTATGAATCAACTTTACGAGGTATATAGACACCCAAAATAGGGTATGGAATCCCAACATAAATACACACAGGTCATGAGTTCAGAAAAGAACATACCAACATCAATTATTAAGTATATACAAGGTCTATATAAGAACTAAGATGCATTATACATATGCAGGGACTGATAAAAGGAATAATGAATCATTATTACAGCCACATCATCACACACATAGACTTAACAAAGGTTGGTTCATACATTTGACAACATGAAATGCAAAAATTATAGCTAGTTCAAAATGTATGACATCCCTAAAGTGTAGCAGTCATAATTGAATTGTGCTTAGACACAATGGAATGTAACCATAAGTAATAATGCATTTCTTATGTCTAATTATAACTGAATCAATATTCATAAAAACCTAAGTGTATATTTTAATTTTATTCTAATAGGTTTATGTGTCAAATTATAATGGCAATAATGTATATTGGTCTCAATATTAGTCATTTTCATTCATGAATATAATTAATTTTAGTCAAGAAATGGATTATTGGTTCCATGTAGAGAAGATGAACCTAATTCATGCCATAAATTACATCCTTCTTTCAATAGTGAACAATCTTTACCCAAATCCAATGCCTCAGGTTAACGCACCAACACTCCAACCCTACCTTTCTTTTTTACCTCCCTTGCATTTTTATTTCCTTATTCATTCTTCTCTTCTTCTTTCCTTCTTCCCTTTGCATTCATCCACCTACCTCCCTAAATTTTCCTTACCCCCTGCCAACCCACCATACTCCCATCCCATATGTCATTTAATGAGGAGAGAGAAAATATATTAATTCCTTCCCCTCCCTATGTGACTTCCACCACAAACTCCAAAATTGCATGGTCAGTAATGGCATTTTTAGAACATTGAGCTAGTAAGATAATATATTATTGAAGGTAAGTAATAACAATTAAAATAATAAAATATATATTATCTTAAATGCTATAATACATATTAAAAAGCTAAAAAATAGAAAAGATAATTAATAACAATTAAAATAATAATATGGATATTGTTTTAAATGTTTAAATTCCATAGTGATCAATTAACTAGGCCATCAACACTCATCCAGTCATCCAAGTAATAAATCACATGGAAGGGGTGTCATGGGGGTGGTAGGTCTAGGTAGGTCCTTCGAGAGTCTAAGTTAAGTAAGGGCGAGTCCAACAAGGCTAAGGTGGTGAGTTGTACGGTGGAGAGTGAGAAAAGGGAAAGTTTGATCATACTGGTATAACACGCATCAAACACACAAGGAATAACAATAATATGACAAGGTGCAAAAAGAAATAAGTGACATGGCATAATAAAATATGACTACATAAATAAAAAATACAACTGACCAAAGGTATGA
The DNA here is from genome assembly GCA_037957365.1 of Torreya grandis. NCBI lineage: Eukaryota > Viridiplantae > Streptophyta > Pinopsida > Cupressales > Taxaceae > Torreya > Torreya grandis. The sequence continues at coordinate 8,073,142 of JARHVA010000085.1, forward strand.
AACTAATCAAGTGTACTAAGTTACCTATCAAAAATCATCCAATTGCATAGAACCACTTTGCTACCTCAAAAGCTATGACCAATATCCAACCTAGCTCATAGTTATCACTTGCAACCACCAAGTGTATACATCAACAATATATGATCTAGGAAATCAATAAAAGATAAAGTAGTAATGAATTGTAATAAAATATCAAATCAAATAATTCATACATCATCAAGTGCAATATGATAACATGATAAATACATCACTACAGTCAAATATCATAGCATTAAAATATAGAAATATGAACCACCTATTTAAGGAAGTGCAAAAATCAACTATACACATGCTATATCAATGTGAAAATAGTCATATAAAATTACGTAAAGGTGGGGTTGTAATATCTTCCCCTATTAAAGAGGATCCATCTTAGTGATCATATCAACAATTGAGGACCCAACAGTCTCTAAGGACTTAATCACTCTCTTTACAAAGTTTCCACTTCTCAACTATAATATTAGCTAGAAAAACATTACTGTACATAATAGTAAAGCAAGAGGATGTAATACACATCATAAATCATAATTACAACCAAAATAGATAATCATAGCATTGGTAAAAGGATCTAATAGCCCCAGATCTATACTTATTTAACACATAAACCAATAATATACCACCATTTTAACATAGTTCTAAAGGAACTATTAAAATCTAGGTACCTGTGTAGGCATGACATTCTAAGTTTTGAAGCAAAACAATATTACCATTTATGGAAATATAATATTTACACCACAATAAATGCTAACAAAAGGCTTTCAATACCTTCCAAGCAACATCTTTCAGTTAAAAGCTTGTGAAAGATAGGCAACTTCAACAAATTTTGACTATTTAGATCAAAAATTAGCTAGACATCCTCTTAACATGAGGAGAACATACCACAAAAATCTACAATTTTTATGACAATAATTTTAAATTATAAAATTCCATTGGGATTTAACTATAAGTTCTAATAAGAAATAAAGTCTCTATCAACATACATTATACCTTATGCATAATTTAATCAACATTCACCACGTTATACTACTATAGGATAGTAACTCATTTTAAATAGTTACTTTCAAATAAATTAAAACCATTCAGAGGATAGTGTAGCATCCCACAATATCGACATTGAATAATACGAGAAGTTAATCCAGGTATTTACATGTTACTAAATTTTTTATCACATGTTCTACAACAACTTTTTGAGGTCACACAATGGTTACAAGAATCACAATTTCACTATGACACTGCACTTACCTCATGGAAATAAATAAAAAAATAAAAATAAAGATGGGTACACCTAAGACTTCAAAATCCACCTGATCAAGATTTATAATGTTTATTTTGAACATAAAACCAACATACTTTTTATTCATGCATAAAACAATACAGAAATATATTCATACAATAATATATGTATAATAGGTATATCAGGGCAATACCTTAATCATAACATGTTTACACACACATGCCAACATATATAGTATTTCAGCAAGTACCTCCTTGATGATTTGCATAAGCGTCTAGAATGTAGGACTAGTTAGTGCTTCATAAGGATTACATAATGATATTCTACACATATTGTTTAACAATAACCTCTGAGAGATAGATAAAGGAACACTAAACCATAAGGCAACCATTATGTAGGATGGTCTCATGATCAAAATGTGGCTCTCATAGTTTACACTCTGAAAGAATCAAGTGGCTACCTCGTACAAAGGGGTGGAGTGGATTTTCAACCTACAAAAGACTCCACTCCCTAGACCATACCTAATATAAACCATTACATAAATAATGTTTCTTTACCCTCAATCTCATACTTACATCGATTTAAAAAGATAGAACAATGATGTGGGATTACAAAATACATCACAACACTATACTTTGGCAACCTAAACAAGAGACTCAACTTCCAATAAGGGAGTTACTAAACACAAGTGCTTAGATTCATAAATATAGTTTATCAACACAAAATCACTTGTATAACACAACTATAATACCTCGATAGCCAGTGGGATAGTACAAAAAGTTCACACCTTTCACGTGGTTAACTTTCACACCTCATGAGGCTTATACAATAAACATAATAATATACATAAATGAATGAGATGCATAAAATAAATAAACTATTGGGTATATGTAATTATGCAAAGGTATTTTGCACATTATAATGGTCAAACACATAGGTTTGTAAAGCACAAGGGTCCATGAATCTTCATCAATCTATTTGATGCTTTAATGCCACACAAAAGACCTCAAATATCCATCAATGCTATCAAATAATCAATCCATAAAACTCTTAAATTACTCATGCAATTCAATAAAAATCATCCCATCAAGCCCTTTAGATTTGAGCCACACCTTGATTACTCCCAAGATATCATACCTTAGCCTTATCAGATGACTTGCTTATGCAAGCAATCAATGGACATTCAGGCATTATCTTAATATTTTGACAACCATCTTATATCATGATTCAACTAATTGAATTAATCCAATTATGTCAAATTTTTAATGGTGATGCTTGTTTAGAATGAAATATTAATTTGGAAAAGGATGAGCTTAGCCAAGGCTCAAGGAGAGTACCATGTCACTATTATGGGAATTACAATTCCTTACAATCAACAAGTTTAATCAGAACTTGTAATAAACATCATCATTGATATAGGACATATCCAATGTCTCCATAGACATCCTCATCGGTGTCAAGATGAATTCAAGTCACAATAGACATCCAGATATATGTATAATCACATCAGGATCAATCAACATATACATGCAATCAAGCATATCCATGAATAAAACATATGCCATTAATGTAAAACTAATCCATGATCATAATAAACATGCCAAAAATAGTTAACTTCACCCCTTTTTGGAGTTATGAAGCCACTTGCTACACCAATTTAACTCAAAAGAGGTCAATAAGATCAAGCCTAACTTAGGTAAAATGTATAGGTTTTTAACATTACATAAACTTACATAGTTTTATGGTATATTAGAGCTATAATTTTGGCAATCATATACCATATAAGACCATAAAACTTTCTTGGTTTGATTTTAAGTCCATTACCTTGGATGACCCATATTCTCTTGGGCATTCTCATCGTAATAAATTACTGCATTACTTCTCCAATCACGTATAGTGACAGTTAGGCCAAGCCATAACTATGGCTATTAGCATAACCACATTGCAATGTGATTGCAAAAATATTTTGCATAACAATCTTGTTATATAAAAAAAAAGAGATAGGGTAGTCTTGTTATCTACAAGTAACTCACCATGTAGAGATGTTTTGACTCTACTAAAACAATCCAAATATGAACACTAGTTAACAAACACATACAATTTCATAAGTTACCAATAACTCAAGATAATCCTTTTCATTAGGGGAAAGATCAAGCCTTGCTAACTTACCTAAGAAATTTAATCATTTTTGCACCCTATTATGCAATTTAGGTTTAAGTTGAAACCTCGATCTTCCTTGTGTCATAATGTTCCCAGTATTTAAGGAAGGTTCACCCATACAAGTCGACCATGGATACTTAAACATCATTCCCATGATTTTAAAATCAAACCTATATCACCAAACTCTCATTAAATTACCCATACAAGTCAATGGTTGATAGGTGAGACTTGTCTTGATACAACCAGATTTAGGAAGGTTAACCCCAACTAAGGCTAGGAGCGATAACAACTAATATCAAATAAATTAGATTCTTTGCAATCATTTCTTCTTAGATATGCATAGAACAATATAAAAATAATAAAAAATAATAAAACACCTTAATCTTTAGCCCATAAGGCTAAGTGTTTTGTGAATCACTTTAAAATTCTCCCTGATCGGGACAACTCAATGGTCACCAAGTAGCAACTCTACCAATCCTAGAGTTCCCTAGAGTAGAAACATGACTCTAATACTACATGAAACAACCCATTTTTTTTTGAATTACATATCAAATAATGCAATTATATGCATAATGAATCTAAATTTTGCTTACTGAAGAAATCGATACTCACTTAACATACTCATGTACATGTAATAGGAAGGGCTATACTTCACATTCAATACCATCATTGGGTCAAACTAGCCCATGACGTCAAAACGATTAAAACATACTAAACATAAAATATCTAAAAATATCTAGCATGTTAAACATAAATTGCAACTAGATATCAATTTCAATACATGTGGATTATGTAAGGCCTCTAAAGCACACAACAAGATATCATTTGAATAAAGAGTTTTCAATCAATTTATAAGCATGCTTGACTTAATCTAAATAAAATATTGAAATTACAAGTGGGATTAATTTCATTCTCTAATATATAATATATAGTAGTGACAAATCATGGAACCAAAATAAAATTTCTCATATTTGAAAATAACTAATGCAAGACAATAATAAAAAGAGGAATTAATATAATGAAGACACCTTGAAACCAATGCATAATCCCTTAGTATAATTTATTTTCGATCAACCATTGATTTCAAATAATGAAACCCTATTAACCAATTCAACCTTCATGCTCACATTATCATTTCTAACCATACAGGTAATCATGGTTTTATTACAATATTCAACAATTGAGACATGATCATTAATACAACCAATTAGTTTGGTAAGGAATTAATCCCAATTCCATTCAATATCATACTAAATAATTTCAACATGAAGGAGTAACATGCTTCTCCTATGTAAAAATATATTTTATTCAAGTATACAATGGTTTCAAAATAAATAAGTTTACAGAAGCATAAAAGCATTAAGGTTTACACATGATTAATTACACATACCAAACCCACACCAAAAACCATGTCTACTCAATGAAAAAATATCAGCCATTAAGAAGATAAGACAATGTGTATATTCAACCCATAAGACTGATGTTGACATGAAACATTCAGTCATATTTAGGAATATAAGATTCTATAAAAATGGAATGCTTCATATAACATTGTCATTTAATTCACATGGAAAAAGGTTTAAGGTTACTATATTTAATCTAAACTAGAAGTTTGTCCCCAACATTAAAAATGATCACACTCCCATAATAGGCAGCCTTAACAACTAATCCAGCTCATAAACTCATTCATTTCATCAATGTAATTTAATTGGAGCTTAAGAATGGGAATCAATTACCAAAAGAGTTGCTTAATAACAACTCTCTCTCTCTCTCTCTCTCTCTCTCTCTCTCTCTCTCACACACACACACACACACACACACACACACACACACACACACACACACACATTTTCAAAGGAAAATAAATCAATAATGGAATTCTTCCCACAAGGTTGAGTAAAAAATGCCCCATCTATTTCTTATAATTCTGAGAAATATCATAATCACCAAAAAGACTTGCCCTTAATATTTAAAACTTAGGTTGATTTTCCACAAGGAGAAACTATATTTACAAATCAACCATATAATTCTTCTCATCTGATGGAATAAATCCTAAATCAATTGTTTAAATGAAATAATATATGTAATAACATCAGTCAAAATCTACCTTGAGAATACATATATTTTCCCAAAATTTAATCTAAAACTGAAATCATAATGATAAAATAATAATTTGCTAAAGGATTTAGATATCACCCAGGTCATGTCATTTCCATTTAAACTGTGAATTGAATTTACCAGGTATACAACCACCCAAAAGAGGGTATGACATCCCAACATAAATACATGAAGGCCATGAGAATAAAAAAGAACATACCAACATCGATTATTAAGTATATAAAATGTCGATATAAAAATTATGATGCATTGTACATATGCAAGGATAGATAAAAGGACCCAAGATGCATTATTACAGACAAATCATGGCACACATAAATTTAACAAAGGTTGGTTCATACATATCACAACATGAAATGCAAAAATTACAGCCAACTCCCATACATTTTTATTCCCTTTTCCATTCTTCTCTTCTTCCTTCCTTCTTCCCTACATGTCCCTCTACCTACCTCCCTAACATTTTATTAGCCCCTCCCAACATGCCATACTCCCATCCCATACAAAATTTAATGAGGAGAGAGAAAATCTCTCTCTCAATTCCATCAACCCATTCCCCTCCCCTTGTGACCTCCATCTGAAACTCAAAAATTGCATGATCAATGATGGCCTTTTCAAAACTTTGAGCCAATAATGCCATAAAATATTAAAGCTAAGTAATAACAATTAAAATAATAAAATGTATATTACTTTAAATGTTAATAATAAATATTTAAAATCCATAAAATAGAAAAGGTAATTAATAATAATTAAAATATTAAAATAGATATTACTTTAAATTTTATTAAATATTTAAGTTTCATAATGACCAATTAACTAGGCAATTGACACTCATCCAGTCACCTGAGTAATAAATCATGTAGAAGGGGTGTCATGGGGGTGTGTGTGGGGGGGGGGGGGGGGTTGGAGTAGTTCTAGGTAGGTCGTTTGGGACTATGAGTTAAGTGAGCATGAGTCCAAAAATATCAAGGTGGCAAGGTGTACGTGGGTGAGTGAGAAAAGGTGAAAGTTTGATTAGATGGGTAGACCACCCAGAAAACATGTAGAGAAAAATAAAAATACGACAGAATGCAAAAAGTAAAATGTGACCAGGCATAATAAAATATGATTGAATAAATAAAAAACACAACTGATCAAAGGCATGACACTGATCAAGTATACTGAGTTACCTATCAAAACTTATCTAACTGCTTAGAACCATTTTTCCACCCAAAAATATGATACTAGTATCCAGCCTAGCTCATAATCATCACCTACAACCATCGAGTGTATACATCAGTAGTATTTGATCAAAAAAATGATAAAATGATA
>JARHVA010000085.1:8085000-8100000 GCA_037957365.1 Torreya grandis
GAATATTTACAAAGGTGATGGAAAGGTTCAGCAAGCTTAGTTACAGACTTTTAGAATGCAGTTTGAAAGTTTGAAGATGAAAGAAGAAGAAGATATAGCAAGTTATCTTTTGTGAGTTAATCAGATAGTAAATCAGATTCAAGGTCTTGGAGAAACATTGGAAGAGTCAACGTTGGTGCAAATTTTTTTGAGATCTCTACCAATGAGATATGATGCAAAGGTTTTGGCAATCAAGGAGATGAAGAATTTAGCCAAGCTAAAGATGGATGAGCTTCATGGTATTCTCACGGCATATGAGATGTAAATAGAACAAGATAAACCCTCAAAGAGAGAAGTGGCTTTCAAGACATCAAAGAAGGAAAAAGCTAAGATTCAAGAATCAAGTGATAGTTCCAGTGATGATGAAGATGAAAATGAAGCACTTTTCATTTGTAGGCCAAAAAGATGAATAGGTAAATATCAAGGAAAATTACCTTTTAAATTTTTTAATTGTGGAAAGATTGGACATTTTTCAGCTAGATGCCCAGATAAGGTTAAAGATGAAGAAGAAGAAGAAAAGCCTACATATAAGAAACTTTTCAAATAAAAATCTAAGAAGGGATTTGAGAAAAAGAGCATGTATTCTAAAGATCCTAGCTCAGGACAAGATAGTGGAGTCAGCGATTTAGAAGAAGAAGAGATTCTATTCATGGCTATACATGAAGATGATCAAGAAGAAGAAGAGGAGGAAGCTGAAGTAGATATGCAAGGAGAACTCAATTGTGCCCTAGAAGAGTTAGAAGTTGTTTAGAAGAAGCATCGAAGGTTAAAGCGCCAGATCGAGAAAAATGAATAAGAGTCAAAGGAAATGATTGAAGATCTACAAGCACACTTTGAAGAAGCCAAGAAGAATGAAGAATATTTCACATCACAGTTGGAAATAATAAGAAAAGATTATGAAAAGTATGTTATTGAAATTGCCTCTTTAAAAGAAGATATTAAGAAAGCATTCAGTGATAAAGCAGTCAGTGATTCAAAATTTGAAGATAGCACTAACATGCTAAATAAGATATTGGAAAGTCAAAAAGCATATTCAGATAAAAAATGAATCAGATTTGAAAAGGAAAAGAGCTATGTTGAAGCTCTTACACAAGAGAACACAAAAAGGGGAGAAGTGAAGAATACAGAGGACATTACAAATAGAGAAGGCTGGAAGGAACAAAACTACAAAAGATAATTAGGTCAGAGATATACAAACAGGTCTTATTTTTATGGCTATTGTTTTTATTGTAATGGATATGGTCACAAGAAATTAGAATGTAGAAAAAGAGGTAACAATTTCAAAAATAAGGAGAAGGAAATTCAAGTAGAGTCAAGCAAGAGTCACAACTCTTTTGCTCCTCTATCAAGCTTTGATGAAGAGACCATAGTATGCTACAAGTGCAACAACTATGGACACATAGCTCGGTATTGTAGAAGCGTGTTCGAGTCAGTCAAGAAGGATAAGAGGTTCAAAGCTCCATTCATCAAGAAGAAGAATCAGAGTGTCAAAGATCCATTCATCAGGAAGAAGGTTCAGACATGTACATGGTAGAAGAAACAACATGAATATTCTATGATGGTGTAGACAGGTTTGCATGTGGGAGGTAAAGATCAGCCATGGTTAATTGATAGCGGATGCTCGAGGCATATGACAGGAGATAAAATTAAGTTCATTTCTCTAAAAAAGATTAATGGTGGTATAGTGAGGTTCAAAGATAAAACCACTACCAGGATAGCCGGAAAAGGTACTTTGAGTTTGGATTATGGTAGAACTAAGACTAAAAATATTTTGTATGTAAAAGGTCTTAAGCATAATCTATTGAGTGTTAGTCAAATTTGTGATCAAGGATACACATTAAGGTTTCATGTTGAAGGTTGTGAGATTAGAAGAAAAGATTCAAATGAGTTGATTGTAGATGCCCAAAGGACAGGGAAAAATGTGTATGTATTGTCAGATATCTTCTCAAATGCACTATCAAAGGATACATTCAAAGATCAGAGAGAGGAGTTGGGAGTAATTTCTATTACTTCCTGCCATTGATGTTCAACATCAATTGAGGGGGAGCTAAGTGTTAGCTCCAAGTAGACCCTTTTCCATTGATGTCAAAGGGGGAGAATAACAAGTACAAGTACAAGCGCAAAAAATAGGTACAGGGAACAGGTACAGGTTGCTACAATAAGGAGGAGTTACTGTATGTTTGTAGATGATAGGATGTACAAGTAACAGGATGTGGCAGTTTCAGGATTGAGGTTGCCATCAATGACAAAGGGGGAGATTGTTGGAAATATTGTCATTGATGTCAGAGGTTTAGTATTATTGGTGATAAAGGCCCCATTGCATTTAATGTTATTTATCTTGGCTAATATGAGTTAATATTTATCTAATATTAAGTAATATATTTTTGGTTGTCTATGAGACAAAATAAGGGCCCATGGAGAAGTCGAAGAGTCACGGGATAAAGACAAAAGAAGGATGGGACGCATTTTCCCATGAAGAGTCATCTTGGGGAATACCAAGCGTCACCAAGTGAAGATAAAAGAGTAAAGGGAAAATTTCTCATGAAGGGACACTTTAAGGAATAAGAAAAGTTACCAAAGATAAGGACAAAAGTGGTTAAGACATTTTTGGTCACGAAGGGTCACCACATGACTTTTCAAATTCTTGGATATGAAGGGTCATCCAAGATTGGTGTCATTTTCCATGAGGATTGAAAGGTCACAAAGGGGGAATGCCAAAGGTCATTTGGAAAGCTATAAATAAAGGCTTGAGTAGCCATTTGTAATGTGGATGTGAAAGGTTGATTTGATATTGTAATATCTAGCTTAGAAGAGCAATTATGAGAGATGATTTGTATTTGTTATATCTAGCTTAGAAGAACAAAAGTGAGAGAGAGGAAGGAGATGTTGTATTGATCTATCATTTGTTGAGATAGAAACATTGAGAGATAGGTGTGTGGTATACATAAAGGGGTTGGTGATCCTGTGGGTTGGTGCTCACGAATTATTAATGAGTTGGTGCTTAGAAAAGGGGTTGGTGCTCCTGTGGGTTGGTGCTCACAAATTGTTGCTAGGTTGGTGCTTGGCAAAGGGGTTGGTGCTCTTGTGGGTTTGTGCTCACGAATAGGTGCTAGGTTGGTGCTCGACAAAGGGTTTTGAAGCTCTTGTGGGTTGGTGCTCATGAATTATAGCTAAGGTTTGTACTTGGCAAAGGGGTATGGTGCTCTTGTGGGGTTGTTCTCATGAATATATTTGAGGTTAATTCTCCATGGTTTTTTCTACATTGGGTTTCCATGTTATATTTGGTGTGTCTCTCTATCTTGTGTGATGTTTATTGTTTGAGTTTTATTGCATATCTCAAATGATTGATTAAGTGGAATTTGGTTAAAGGAATGATTTATAAGATATATAATTTACTGATTCACCCCCCCTTAGTATATTCCATGCTTAACATTTAGTATAGATTTATTTCATGGATAATAGTAAAGAAATGAAGATGAACATAGAGGCTAATTTAAAAACTCATACTATATTGTTATATTCTCACATCATAAATTTATAGAAATGTCTTTACTATAAAGAGGGTGAATCATATTTTCACAAATCTCTCCTCATATCCCTATGAATACTCATAAACATATAATCTCTCATAGGTAAATAATAACTAAACTATATACATAATATTGTTATAACTTATAACAATATGACAACAAACTAATATATTCTAACAATTAATAAAATATAAGTAATAGTGAATTATTACTCTCATAATTATTTACATTACAATATTTAAAAATTAATATGAGGACTAACAATTCTTAACATTTCCTCTCTTATACCTTACATGATAATTTAGTAGATAATGAACCCGAAAACTATCAAAACAAGAAAAACCAATATGCCAAGATTTTGAACAATAACTTATATTGATTCATATTGAATGAGTTTAAATAATTAAAAACAAAAACCATGCTTAAATAATCCTCAAATCATAATTTAGAGTTGAAATGCAAAATTTAAAAATATCTAAAATCTAAAAAAATGTCTATTTTTAGTAGCTGCTATTTATTGTAAGTTTCACATACAAGCATGTACGACTCTAAAAATTTCTTGAAATAACCTGAATAATAAAATTAGCTTATGGGATGAAATTATACTGAAATTGATATCTAGTTCTAAAAATATATAATTTCTCAAAATATAAAATTCATAATAAATTCATTAAACATTAATTTTGGACCCTCAGATGATCATGTTTGGCCTCCATAAAATATCAGAATCAAATCTAAGTAGATAGAGTAGCTTAAGCTAGAATTAAATTTTTTGAGATGATCGTTTTGACTTGTGAAAGAGCTCAAATGGAGCTATAGATCAAAAGTTATGGCCTATAAAAGGTTGGCCTATTTTTTCTGCATCATTCTCCTCTGCTTGAAAATAACTCAGCTTCTGAGAGTTGCCTTGATTGTACTACTATCATTTTTTCTTGCAATCTTCTTCATCTCCCATTATATAATCTAAGTATTGTCTTATTACTTCAATCATTTCCATTACACTAAATCCCTGTTATTATTCCCTTTCCTTGTGCTTACTGTCTTCATATCCAAAACCTACACTATTTTTTCTTTCTTCTTTGGAACTTGTTACTCTTGATTTACTTCTTCATCTTCATCACATACACCATATTCTCCATGAAATTAATATAAATTTAAAACATTAAATACTGAAGATATATCAAAATTCTATGATAAACTTATCTTAGAAATCATCATTGATTTTCTTCACAATTCTAAATGGTCTAATTTTCTTTTACTTCAACCTAATGTATGTGATTTTAAAAAATATCTCTTTCTTCTATTAAAATATTACCAACACTTTTTTTAAAAAAATACCTTGGATCTTCTTTTAACATCCACTGCTTCTTTATATTTCTCATTACTTTCTTGCATTTTTTTAAAAATTCTTGCAACTGCTACATATGCTCTGTAAATACTTTTTCATCATCACTAATTTGATCTACAACTATAAATTATACCAAATATGAAATTTGCATAAGATTTCTTCCATAAACAATTTAAAAATGTGACTTTCTTATTTATATATTCATTGAACTATTATATGCAAACTCAACATGTGGTAAAACCAAGTCCCATTACTTTGGCTTCTCTCTCACTATGCATCTAAATAAATTTTCCAAGCTATTTTTCGCAACTTATATCTATTTATTTATTTGTGGGTGATATGCACTACTGAATTGTAGATTTTTAGCCATCTTCTTCCACAAAGTCCTCTAAAAATGACTTAAATTTTTTGTGTCCCTATCTGAAGTAATAATTTTTGGAACATCATGCAATCTCACAATATTTGTAAAAAATAATTTTGCAATACTAGTGGCATCATTGGTTTTCTTTCATGCAATGAAATGAACCATTTTAGAAAATCTATCTACAACAACAAAAATGGAATCATTACCTTTGTGTGTGTTTGGCAATCCCAACACAAAATCTATACTCAAATTTATCCATGGTCCTCTTGGAACTAGTAATGGCATGTATAGTCTAGTATTTTGTGTATATTCTTTAGCCACCTGACATATTCTACACCATGAAACATACCTGATCACATATCTCTTCATCTTTGGCCAAAAATACTTTTTGTCCACCAAATATATTATCTTTGTCTTACTAAAATGTTCAGTGAAACCACCATTATGTAATTCTCTTATTATATTGTCTCATAGAGATCCAACTATAATGCATAATTATTTCCCTTTGAAGAGATAACCTTTCTATATAAGATATTCATCGTGAAAAATATTTGTCCCATCTATTAATGAATTTCATCACTATTCAACTATCTTTCCAAAATATGGATTAGTATGATATAGTTTATTGATAACTTCAAATCCAATTACTTCACTCACCATAGTAGTTAATAATTCTACTCTGCTACTTAATGCATTAGCTACCTGATTTTATTTTATTTTATTTATGCTTCAATACAAAAATATACCCCTGCAATAAAAAAACTCACTTTTCATGCCTAATATTTAACTTCTTTTATGTATTCACATACTTCAAAGCCTCATGATGTGTAAATAGTATAAACTCCTTAAGAACTAGGGAATGCTTCCAATGTCTTAATGCCTATACAATTTCATAAAGTTCAACCTCATAAGTAGAGTACTTTGCTCTTACTTCAATCAATTTATCACTAAAATATGTTGTTGGCTTTCCTTCTTTACTCAACACATCACCAATTCTCACAAATGAAGCATCACAATCAACATCAAACGCTTTGTTAAAATTTTGTAATGCTAAAATTGGTCTTTTTGTAATCTTCTTCTTCAAAATTTCAAATTTTTTTGTGGCTACTCTAGTCCATGCAAATTCCTTCTCTCTCATGTAATATATTATTGGTGCCATAATACTACTAATTTTTTTTTATAAGAAGTTGCAAAACCATGGAAAATTCTTACCTCTGTAATGTTTCTTAGAATATACCACTCAACAATTATCTTTATATTTTCTTCATCCATTTTTACACCATCTACAAAAACTATAAATCCTAAAAATACTAAATTGTTCTGCATAAACCTGCACTTTTTCAAATTTGCATATAACTTCTCTTTTCTTAACAAATCCATTACCATTCTCAAATGTTGTAAGTGTATTTTTAGTCTTATTGAATATCAAAATATCATAAAAATAAATAACCATAAACTTATCAATAAATTCTCATATCACAATATTCATCACCCTCATAAATATGCTAGGTGCATTACATAATCTGAATGGCATCACCATCGACTCATATAAGCCATCCCTAGTCTTGAATGTAATGTTCCACTCATCTCCTTCATGAATTTGAATATTATAAAAACCACTTCTTAGATCAATTTTGGTAAAACATTTTACTCCTACAAACACATCCATCATATCATCTAAACAAGGTATAGGAAACCTATACTTTATTGTAATTTTATTAATTACTCTACTATCCACACATATTATCTATCCTCTATCTTTATTTCGAGTTAATAAAGTTGGTGTTACTTCTTATTTAGAAATTTAGTACCATATTTATCTAATTCTGCATGTTCTAGTGGACTCATCTTATAAGCTACTTGATTGGGTAGAGCTAATCCTATAATCAAATCAATATGATGTTCTATATCTCTCTTCAGTGGTAAATTATCTAGGAACTCATTAGGGATAACATCTACATATTGTTTCAACACTCTTACTAGTTCTATTGGTATTGACACCATTTCTATTTTTTCATTCTTTACTACTAATGCATAACAACTTGCTACCTTCATATCTTGGATAAATTATTTAGTAGAGAGCATACTTTATATCTTCTCTTTTTGTTTGAGAGGTAAGAAAACTACCTTTGTACCACTTTTCCAAAAAGTATATGTGTTCGTTGCTCCATCATGAACTACTTTCTTATCAAGTTACCATGATCTTCCCAATAACATGTCATGCATCTATCAGAATAACATCACACCATATTTCATCATTATAAATTTTTCTTATAGAAAACTTGATTCAGAACCTTTTATCTACTATAATCTCATTCCCTTTATTAAACTATGAAATCCAAAAAGGGTTAGAATGTTTTTCACATTACAGATTTAGTTTCTTAATCATTTCTTTAGAAACTATGTTTTCACAACTACCACCATCTATAATTATTTTTTATACCTTACCACCCAAAGTACATTTTGTTTAAAAATTATTTGATCACAACTATATATCACCACCTTCTTTATTTTTCACTTGATTCTTCCTTGAAGTGATCATGGTTATTCTCATCATGAGATTCTCTCCAACATATTCTAATGCAATTTTAATATTCTGCTCTTCTATTTCACCCTCAACTAAATTTACTATTGGGTGATCTTTTTGCTTTCTTTCTTGATCTTGATATTGTGGACACTCAAACACTTTTTTCCCTTCTTCTCCAAATATATAATAGATATAAGATATACGTTGATTTAGAAACTATCCTATAAAATCACCATAACTTCATCCTCTCTAAAATACTTTTCCTCTTTGCTTGTATTGAAGCTCTTACTTATTATCATCTTGCCTTTCTACACCACATGACGATTCAACTTTATTAAAATTGAATCCATCTCTGGTGGTATTAAACCCATCTCATCCCCTTGTTGGAGTGGATCCACCTCTTTTTGGATCAATAGATGTCCTTCTAAAATTTTGTCTATTTTATTTTTCTTCTGTCTTAAAAATTATTTGATAAGCCTTCTCCATGTTAAGTATTATATGCATGCTTAATTCATTTTGAATAAAAAATTTCAAAATATTTACATACCTTGCAGCCATCTGCTCTTCTGTTTCATCATGCTCCACTCATATAAAAGTATTAGAAAATTCATCTACATAATCTTATATACTGTGATCTTTTTGCCTCAAATTTTGAAATCTTTTGTATAATATTTGTGCATAATCCACAGGAAAAAATTTCTCCCTCAGCTTCTTCTCATTTTCCATGAATTAATATTCTCTTTACCTTTTATTTGTCTCTCTTTCTGTAGGTGATCCCACTAAATCATTGCATGAACTTTCAATTTTATGCATGCAAAATTTACCTTTGTGTCTTCTCTCATAGTCTTCCACGTGAAGAACTTCTCCATGATATTCATCTAATCTATCAACTCCTCTAATTTTTAGATATCCTCCATAATCTAGAATATCAAATTTGATTACATTATTTATTTCTTCTAAATTCCAAACCCTCTCTTCCATCAATGGTGGCTGCTCTTGTTGTTCTTTTTCTTGTTAAATTTATTCATCATGATCTATGTTTTCTTCATCACCTCCTTGTCTTCTTTGCCCGTTAATGATACCTTGTGTTAATTATCAAACTTATCTCTATAGCTCTTTTATAGTTTGGTTTATCTTCACAACACCTCCTCATCCTCTTTCCATTCTTTACTCCTCTAAGATTTGAACCTGACTCTAATACTAGATAAATGAACCCAAAAACTATCAAGACAAGAAAATACTAATCAAGAAATTTTTTGAACAATAACTTGTATTGATTCATATTGAATGACTTGAAATAATTAAAAACCCAAACCATGCTTAAATAAGCTTCAACTAAAAATTTAGAGTTGACATGCAAAATTCAAAAAAATCTAAAATCTAAAAAAAAATGTCTATTTGTAACAGCTGCTTTTTATATTAAATTTTGCATGAAATCACATTCAGATCTAAAAATTTATCAAAATAAATTAAATACTAAAATTATACTATGGGATGAAATTCAACTGAAGTTGACATTCGGTTCTAAAAATCTACAATTTATAAAAATAGAAAATTTCCAAAAAAATCATTAAACATTAATTTTGGACCATAATATTATCATGTTTAGCCTTCAAAAAATATTGAAATCAATTCTAAGAAGATATATTAGCTTAGGGTAAAATTAAACTTTTCGAGACAGTCATTTTGGCATGTGAAAGAGCTCAAATGGAGCTACGGGTCAAAAGTTATGGTTTCTGGAAGGTTGGCCCATTTTTTCTACATTAATTTGTGTTTCACATGACTTAATGAAAGTAGAGAAGGGACACATCAAATTCTCATAAACCATTCACTATCAATAACACATCAATGAAATAAGTGTGAGAATATTGAACATGAATCATCTACCATCAACCATTCATTGACATAACCTCATCAACTATACAGTGTGCGACCATGAGCAAGAACTATCTATTCTACTTTCACTCCTACATCTTCTAAATGTTTTTTTTATATGCAATACACTATGTGTGAAAATAGAAAATACACTTCTTATTTTTCACACAAATAAAAAGTTACTGAAAATAAAAAATATATGTGCCACTATAGTAGAAACACTCCTTCATAGTGGCTAATGAGAAGTATTGAAAGACTCCTTCCTCCAGTGTTTTCCAACCTCCAATAAGTCATTGCTTACTTGGCACATTTGGCTTTCAGGCTCAAAATAAGAAACCCTCCCCTATAATTTTGACAATACATTTTTTGGACATTGCAATCGCTTGATAATGGATCCTTTACAAATGTAGATTTTTTGACTTGAGCATACTTCACTGACATGTTTTACAATGACTTAATAAAAAAATGCTTTTTAATTTTTGTACATATTAAAAAATTGAACCTCTAAATTATAAAAAAACACTCATTTTTTATTTTGACTTTTAAGTGAAACATAAATCAATAAAAGTTTAAAATTTTTAATTTAGACCAATTAAAATACTACTTAGATACTACGACATGCCAACTAAAAAGTAATATTTTTTTACTTTCTAACAACAATATGAATCTCAACTATTAAATTACAAAATCTTAACAATATACCTAAACATGACCTTGATTTACAATACTTTGACAAAGAATTTAATTTATGGCTAAGTCAAACAAAATAAAAAGATACTCAGAAACTATACCTAAATAAATGACTTTGCATCAAAATAAAAATGACTAAACTTAACCCTGAAGCTGGGGAAAACCAGAATGGTTTGGACGATCCTCAAGACGTTGTACGGCAAGTCAAGTGCAAATTTGGAGTCAAACATTTGCTCGAAGGTGCTCAGCTCTACGCACAGACTGCATGGGAAAGGATTCAACAACGTGTCACCATTGAATATTACGAAGATGCCAATATATGATCAGATTATTGATAGTGGAGACAAAATGTTGAACAACTTGATTATGCAACTTTATAGATAAAACTGATGGTAAATACAACAAATTATAACAAATACCTCTTAGTTGTGACACGACACTTAGCTTGAAATTTTTTTGATGCACGAGTAGAAAAATGCAAAATAAACACTTATTTTTTTGACTCTTGAAAATGCATGAACCAACTATACAAGCAGAAAGGATCTCAAATTGGATGCTCAGTTGAGCGAATGTCCAAGGTAGAGGTAGGCTAACAAAATCATGTCCAAATCTAAGTCCAGAGAAAGACACGTTCTATTCCAAAAGCAAATCTATGATGGGTTGATAAAAAAGACTTGTTGGGGAGATCGTGAGTCGTTTGGATGCGTTCGAATCAAGCGTTGAATCTGATGATATTGATGCATTGTAGGTGAATGAAATCTAAAAAAACATTTGATGCTAGGCACAAAGGTAGATGCACGCTGCAATCAACAAACTTTGACAGTAGACAATGCCAAAGACATGATCAGGTATTCAATATGTAGTCTGCCAATTCTATGAAACACTTGATGAATGGATCTAAGAACGACAATATATTCACTTTAAAAAAATCTCATTTTTGTCCAATGGTATTGAATCAACTGATTAAAAGTGTCTGAAAACGATTGACAGAAGACACATGAGAACAGGTCTTGCAGTGTTCTTGGAGGATCTGTGAAGTTATGTGCATATATCCCTTGACCTTAGAAGTATGAGATACGAACAAAACTCAAGAAGTAAATGCGCAAATGATGTGGGAGCCAATCACTTGTAGTCAATGACTGACACTATAAGTAGTCGAGACTTGAGAGACAAGATGACTTTGAATACAACCACATGGAACATAGATCAGAACATGGATGATATAAACGATGTTGTTAAAGTAGACCAGAACATTCAGACACATAGCATTGATCTTATAATCTAAATTTTAGAGATTCAGATAAGTGATGGAATGTAATGGATCAACAAAATCGCAGTTTTTTGCCTACGCCTCTCTCACATGAAAGTTCAGCTCTATCTTTCTAAAAGATAGAAACTAAAACCCCTAGACAAAACTCAAACTTGAAATACATTAGATAGGGCTAAGGAAAATATTGAGGCTGCCCCTACAAACAAATTCGATGATCCATCACAGTAACCTCCTACTCTAATACCAATATTAGGTATTGGAAAAGCTTTTAGCATAGATATATCTCATGAATAATAGCAAAGCAATGAAGTTGAATACAGAGATCAATTTAAAAACACATAATATATTATTATATTCTCATATCATAAATATTTCTTATTACGTATTCATTTTAGTATTAAAACATTTATACGAATGTTTTTCTTATAAAAAGGGTGAATCATATCTCCACCAATCTCTCTTCATATCCCTAAAAATAATCATAAACCTATAATCTCTTATAGGTAATAACAACTAACCTATATACCTAATATTGTTATAATTTACAATAATATCACAATAAATTAATATCTTCCAACAATTAACTAAATATAACTAATATTGAATTATTACTTCCTTAATTATTCACATTATAATATTAAAAAACTAATGTAAGGATTAACAATTCCTAACATTCGCCTAGACCCATTGATTGACTAAAAAAAAAGAGACCAAATCTCTAATCTCTAAGTATGAATGTATTTTCATGAAATACATAATAATATTTTTTTTAATGTATTTATATTCATTAAGTACAAATTTTATATATTTTCATATGAATAGAGAAGTTGAAATTATCTACCAAAAAATACCATGCATGTATAGTGAGCTAGGGTAAGCCAATAACTCTTCATTTGGTAAATGTTTTTTAGAATATGTAGTTTGTAAATTTGTACGTTAATGTAAATAATTTATCTTGTAGATTTCAATTCATACTTAACTAATTTTTCCAGTATTATTTTTTAGGAGGAGATGTATGACTTTAAGAGAAATGAAAAAGTACAGGGGCAATTTAAAGTCCAAAGATGGAACATTGATGCATTTAACAAACAACATCGATGCATTTAACAAGTGGACACATTTTAGGGGGTTTGTGCGAGTAATGTTTTTTATTTAAATATTTTAAAATATAATTTAAATTATCTATTTAATATTAATTTAATTTATAATATTCTAATAAGCATTAAATAATATTATTATATGTGAATAAATAATAAATTTTATTTAATGGTTTTAATTTTAGTGAGGATGATGATGATGATGATGATGATTTAAACTATCTAAGATAACTTAACATTGCATAAAGTAAATTAGAGTCCAAAAATGTATAAAATTACTAAATAGATTCTTATTATGACAATGAACTCATATATAATGATGGTAATGAGAATTAGATGACAATAGCACATAGTCTATAGACACATAAATTTAACCATAGATAATTTATAATGATTGTTATATTTCAATTGAGAAAATAAAGCAAATTTAATTAACTGTATTTATGATATTTATCTTAGATCATTGTTGCTCCATTTATATACAAAATTGTTAGTGTGTTTAATACTTATGCCTTATTTTTGGTTAAAATGTTAGAGAACTCATATATTTTGTAACATATCAGCTTTAAGATTTCATAATATCTTAATGTGTTTATGTTTTTGATTTATTATTATCCTTAGATTATTTCATACTCTCTAAGTTTACGTATTATGTCAATTAAGAAAGTTACATAAAAAATACCAACGAGGTGAAGTGTTATGTAGTGAGTGGGCCCAAAAATATTGATTTGGCTTAGATTCATTTATTTGGTAATTAAGTTTATATATAAAATAAAATTATTAACTTTTATGATACTTCTTCTCATTATATTCTTATTTACGAAGCACATGGTTTAAGTGATTAAAATGCATTTGTTGAGTATGATATAACTTGTGATACTAATACCTTTTATGTGAATTTCAATGGCAATCCTTGTGATACTATTGATCCGAATGATCATTAGTTTTTGCAATTAATATTATTGATTAACATTGTTTAACATGATTTCAATGGATTATTTTAATGGTTTTTAAATATTTTAATATCATATTTTATGTTGTCAAATATGAGTAAAATAAGTTAAATTTGGCTAAGGAATCTATATCTAATAATGAACATGTTATAAATCGGTCCTTGAATGTTCTAATTTTAACTACTATAGGTTCTCCTTCTATATTATGTGGTGTGGTAAGTTCTCTTAGTTTACCTAATTTTGTTAGAATTAGTGGTCTATAAAATCTAAAATATTGAAACTAAGTAGATCGTATAATAAATGTCTAAAATAAACAAATTCAAATGTAAATATGATTTTTTAAAGTTTAGTATATACAGAAACAATCAAAGGGATATTCTAATTTAATAATTTATGGGTTTGTTTTGTGTTTTACAATATGATATTTATCTTATATACTCGGCAAGGGATTTGTGTTGGGTTAGATTATGGGGTCATGCTAGGATTCAAAAGATTATTGAAACTAGAAAATCTACCTATAGTATTATTTAGATGCTTATGTAAGCTAGATCAATCTATTGTGTACATGAATGAATAAACCAAGAGACATAATTTGATCTATGATAATTTAGATTATTATGTTTGTCTTCAACTGGCTCCTGGTGATGCCTAAATAGTTATGCTTTCATTAAATTTCAAAACCCTGTAGTAGACTCTTTAGACCAATGTGACCTAGAAAAATGGGTTATCAATTTAAGTTGGATTCAACTAGACCAATACATAGTGAATAACTAATGTTTTCTACGTTTCTAATACTTTTACGAAGTATCACACCACATGTAGTTATTTTTTTATTTTGTCTATACCAAATCATTTGATTGTAATTTTAAGTGCTATTTATCCTAGTGATTATTTGATATAAAAATGAAAATTGGTATGCACTTTTCAAAATTAATTTAGTTTAAATAAAAATAGGCTATATGATTATGTGCTCTAAGTGTGCCTTTGGTAATCAATAAAATATTGTTCCTAAAATGATCTTATTAGATTTGTATATATAAATTTATCAATTTTAAATTGGGGAACAATTGGTATGCACAATTTGAACAAACAAGATTCAAAAGGGTAACATAAATATTCTCAAAGTGTGGCATGGACTAAAACAAACCTAAAAGGTTTTGTTTGACATTTACAGTAAATGTAGATAATTTTAATATCCATATTTGTTTGAGATTACCATAAGTATCTTAAAGCCGAATGGAACTAGGGATCCCTATTACAGAAGTTAAGAAAAATGAAAAAGGTTGAGATTTTTTTTTATGCAATCA
>JARHVA010000085.1:8102500-8115000 GCA_037957365.1 Torreya grandis
CATTATATGGTAGATGATTATACCATATTATTTTTATATGCTATATTTGAATTTGTTTTTATATTTTTAGAATTATTTGTGTTATTAATTACTTCTTTCATATCAGTGAATGGAGTTGGAATTTCCATTTCATATTGGATGAATAGTATTGTTCAAGACATAGTAAAGCATGATACCATTTATTGATGGAGACAAACTATTCTAACCCATTTTTACATATATTTTCATCATTTCACTGATTAGGATTACAGTGGAAGCCTAGGCTCATATTTTTTTCCCGTATATGTGAGTATTAACATATGTTATTTTTTACATTAGATATGAAAGTGTAGATTAGGCTCAACCACAAATGTTTGCATAAATATGGGCAAATAGCTAATGTATCATTGTGATTAATAGTATTTACTATCATGTATTAGTTTATTTTTTCACCATGTGTATTATTATATGGATATCATTAATAAGTTTTGTAGGGAGTCAATAGATTTAAACTAGTTATAATTGATTAGAGTTAGTTGTTAGATCCAAAATATGTGTCCTAGAGTATATGAGTGATTTAAGTATGAATGAATCATTAGGTAATTCAATGTGAGATAGAACATGTTATAAACACCATGGGCTTATACACATTCATAGATATGAAAGACAATAGGGTGAGAGGGCATGACCTAGTGTAGTAGATATAACATTGATTTTTATAGGAGCTTTGGATCCACCTACTATTATTATTGATGTATATGACATAGGCATTACTACAAAGAAAAAAATGGTGGGAATAATATAAATGAAACTTACATTTTAATAATTTTTAGAGGTATTATGAGATGGAATTCAAGTACAAGTCGATGTGGATATGGATGGAGATGACAAATATGGATACGTAATCACAAAATTTAATTCCCCCACTTACCCCTCTCCCCTATACATACATACATATAATATTTTTGGTCTCTGATATTGTTAAAAAATTTATATGAGTTTGTGGAATAGATAATTTCTATATTTACATTATTGATGCCTCACTTCAAATGTTTATGAGACATATTCCTTATGATTGATGTAGCTTTAGGTGGGATTTTAGAGTGAGCTGATGACATAATGAGCATTCATGCCCAACATTAGATTTATTTTGTAATGGATAACTATTTTTATTTGATTATTTCAATTGAGTGCAATGACCCGAGAGCATTGTTGGAGAGGCATATATGCATCCATGAGTTGTTGGTCTTGAACTAGGTCATACTATTTTAAAAAAATACATGTGGATTAAGTGAGAGCACAAGATTGTTTAGTCTAAATTGATCATGTATGAGAATCACAATAGACACTTATTTTATGTCTTGATCGATATAATATAACAATGGGTCACCTTCATCAAGGGCCCCTTAGCTTAGAGTCATTAATGATGATTAGGAGGATCATGGACCTATTACTAAGTGATTCATTAGATATGTATTTAATAGACTTTAGTGTTATACTTAAACATTTAGATGTGCCTATATAATGGATTTTAAATGTGTAAATCTATTTCCTATATGTTTATGTTTTGAACTTGAAAGTTTTAATTCCATTCAAATTGTTTATGTGTTGACCAGCATATAAATTTTTAATATTTCAAATGACTAGATATATGATGGGATGTCAATGGAATAATATTGAAGTGAAACACATGTATGATTAAAATAATCATTGATTTCCACACAATTTGGAATTAGTTATAATGAAATCATATGACCAAGGATTGCTTATACATGCATTTGCATTATATAGTCAAATAATGATGATATCTTGAGACTAATCTATTTCTTGATCTTGATGAATATTTTTTGTAATTTATTTATGTCACTTTTATACTTACAATATTAATTATGAGATGCAATTATACATTTATTAGGATTCATATTTATATTTATTTCATCTATTTCATTTTTTTATATTTCTTTCAGCTATTTAATATATGATTAAATGACCTTGGAAATCTAATCATATGTTTATATTACCCTTATCAAATTATTATTATATATTTTCAACCATGATCTTAATAATATTGCATTACCTTGTGAAAAAATTAAGAAAGGAAAAAAAACCAATGGATCACAAATGATGCAATGCCTAGATAAACCCAAGATTAGAAAATATGGTTAAAATGGAAGATTTACTAAAGTATGACAAAAGATGAAATATCCAAGTAAAGCCAAGATATAATATATATTTAAGTATGACATGATTGGCATGACATGGTTTCTCTTACTTCATAGTCTTGATTTCACATATGACGTAGTATTATGGGTGACATGACCACCTTGTGATAATATGAGTGCATCATATGGATGTATCTCTCTTAATATTTGTAGAAACATAATTTTGATTAATCCATATTGTCATACTAGTTTAGTCTCAGTTTCATACATTTGGGTTTTTTAATTGTATTTGATTATTATCGGTACATTTTCCATTTACCTTGCACCGTTAATAGTATTGAATATTCTAAATTTATGCATAAATATCTTCGGATGGGACATTTTTCAATAGACATCAACCCCTTTAATTTTTAGTTCATTTATATATATTTTCTAAACATTTGTTTCCTCAAGTTACTATGATTATAACTACACAACCTACTTATCCCTTTTGTGCCTCCTATTATTTTTTTACTTTATCAACTTACTTCTCAATATCTATAAATTTTTCCATGGTCTTATATATTCCTATGCATACTAATCCTAATTTGGCTCCCAAACATGTTACAATATTTTAAGACACGCTAATTCAATAAGTTATTTAAAATATGCATGTAAAAATTAAACAACTTTATCAAGGATATAAAATACATATTCATGATATTAATTATTATGAGATACTAAAAAACCCATTTCATCATGTGGTACATATCTAATCATTGCCTATTGGTGTAATTGTTCCTAAGTTTGAGATATATAATGGAAAGGGTGATCATGCACATCACATTTGAATTTTTTTTCTTAACTTTTTGATCTTAAGGAAAATGATCAATTGTTGAGAAATATTTTTCCTATAAATTTTAAGGACAAAGAATTGGATTGGTTGTATGCCCTACCATCATGATCTATACTCTATTTCCTTCACTAAGATTTTTTTATCACCAATAACTATGTCCCTTCAATGTTTACCTTCTATAAGAGAAATAATGATAAGGAACTATAATGGGATATACTCCTAGTTGTATTTTCTATAGAAGCTTTATTGATCATTTTTTAATTTATCAAAATGTCTTGGGATACATCAAAATTCATAGAATGTGTATTAAAATAAGATTGAGTTTGACACTGTGTTAGTACTTTTAGGTTTTCCTAATACAGTAATACATATATCAACATGTTGTTGATTCTTGTTTGATAATGAATATAAATGATTATTTTTATGCCCATTAATGTGATATTTATTACAAATATATTATTCTCCCACTTGTTTAAGGAAATGTGCAGGGTGATGGTGATTAGGAGGTAACCCAATTAGCTTATTATTAAGAATTGTTTAAAAAATAATATTATTTTTTATTTTAAAAATATAAAATTGGTTTAGTTGATTAAATTTTAAAATAAGGTAACTCATTCGAGTTGATTTGTTATTATCCACTTTATTTGGATATTTTAGTTTATGTCTTATTATCCACTTTATTTGGATATTTTATCGTATTGACGACATTAGTTTTCCCTTCCTCTTTATGATGTAGTGTATTTACATGAATATCATTATGTGTAACTACCTTCAATGACTCACATTGCTTGTAATATCTTCATCTTTGTTTTTAACATGCACAAGCTCTTTATTTATTGGTATTTTCTCAAAGCATAAAGATTGTAAATAATTACAATTGTGATAAATCAAACTTTTTTTTAGAGGAAATATGATGCATCTAATAAAAATATGTTATTTTTATAAATTTTTAGGTTTGTATATCACTTGATGTAAGAAAGCTTTGAACAATATGTAATCATTAAAAAATTCCAACTTCCCTTTGTAAAGAGAACACATGCACTATATGTGACTTAAATTCCCTTATTTTTTATGTATTCTATAAATAAGGTCTCTTATAACTTAATATATTTGTGTAACGAGACACTAGGGATATGATGAAACCATTTTACAGTTTTATTAATTAATCTCTTAGGGAATGTCATAATTAGAATTATTTAATTTATATTTTATTTCTCCATATAGGCTACAAAGTTCTTAAGATGTAGTAATTTATTACTAATTCCATCAAGTAATGAAATTGTAGTCATGATGATGTCATAGGGTAAGGATGATATAAGAATCTTACACACTATGGTATTTCAATATAAAGCATACAATCAACATAAGCATAATTTGATTTACTTTCTAGAGAAAGATGTTGCACTATTTTTTATAATGCATTGATATCATACATTAATTATATGACCTGTGGTAAAGGTACGTTATGATATTTAAGAGGTTTATTCAATGATTTAATTTTAGTGTTAATTGTTTCCATAGGAACACTATTGGTAATAAGTTTGGTAAGATTGACACATATGTTTCATCATACACTCTATATTATGCCTAGGTGTAAAATATTGACCACAAATATTTCTATCCTTATAATGCTTGGAATCATCAATACATTCCATAGAGACATCATTACTTAATTTAGAATTATCAATATATTTATTTTATAAATAAAAAAGGATAATATAACATTTCCTTTCTATAAGAGAATTAATAACATCACATTCAATTTATTTGAATCAAATCTTATTTTTAAAATAATGAGTAACGTCACATTTTTTTCAATGGAAGTATTAGCATCACATTTTATAATAAATTATAAATAGTATTTTTTATAGACATCATTCTAAGGCATATAATAATGAGACTAAACATGTAGATCATTTATCTATTTCCTTAATATATCGTTATTATTATTATTATTATTATTATTATTATTGTTGTTGTTGTTGTTGTTGTTGTTGTTATTATAAGGATAAAGGGTGGGTTTATTTTGAGATAGGGACCCATATTCTAGAAGTGAAGTAAAAAACCAAGGCCACGCAAAACTTGGAATCAAAACAAAATATGGAAAAAAGTAGCAAAAGAAAAATAAAAGAGCAAAAAAAAATGGCCTCAAATGACAACATTCTCAACAAAAGTTGTTGCCGAAGATAAAAACTAAAAAGAAACTAGCTAGGCATATCCCATAGGATTTTCTTTGTTGGATCTAAGAGACATTGTAATGAGTTTCAAACCCACTTTACATTCGAATTTATTTCTATTGATAAAGGTTTTCCATTCTTCTCCCACTTCAGGATTTGGCAATATGGGAATAGACATTTATAAAGATTTCTCTTGATTCAGTGTTTACTCTAAATCAAACACACATAGTCCTTCAAATGGAGTCTCAGCTACTAGATGTGAAATAATCCATACATTTCCATTAGTATTATCCTATACCATAATGACCCTCTCCTTCATGAAATTTTTCTCACAATCAAGTGTCACATTAATTTGATTATGTTCCTTTGCTTCCAATGGGATCACTGATTCTGAACCCTCATTCTCACAAACATTGTCATTCATAGCTGGAATTGTATAATGATTGTTTTTTGCATTTTTCCACAATGAAACCATATTCTTGTATTTTAGGCTTCGATAATCATTTAAAAGATGTCCTATTTTGAAACATCTTTTGTATCTAAATGGGATCCCTTCAGAGTCTAAAGGTTACATCCATTTTTTATCACCTACTTTTAGTTCTATTTGGGTAAGTAAATATTTAGAAGAATCAACTTGAATCAAAATAAAGGTGAAAGTGTTGTGTTGCTCATCCTTTACCATTTTTATAGCATCCCAAAATTTACCTAAAGTATTTCCAATAGCAGTAAACACCCTTTCGTCCCAAAATTGATATGAAAGATTTGAGAGTCTCACCCAAATTTGCTTAACAATGAAAATTTTAGTTTGGGAATTAAAATATAGATGCCAAGGCTTAACCAAAAAATTGTGTTTATCCCAGTCCCACACACTATCTTTGAAAATAAACTCTATATCTTCTACTGAATTGAAAATTATAATGAAAAAGCCTCTCGAACAGGGGAAAATGTAACTCTTACCTTCCTCTAAATGTTTCCATTCTGATGAAATCCATTTATGTAGGGATTTGAGAGTCAGACATAGACCTTTAAATTTAAAAATTAGTCCTTGCCTAGTGAGCCATTCCTCCCTTTTAAGAATGACTTCCATTTTATATTTAACAAAAAGAATAACTAGGTTTACCTTGGTTGGAACCATGGGGGAGCTTTTATGTCCACCCACAACTTTAGTAAAGGATCTACCCCATAACCTAGACTACGTTCTTGCCTCTAGAAGTATGGGGTCATCCTTACCCTATTTCCCACTCCCTGATGTCCCAAAAATATATTGATCCAACTATGGTAGCTTCTAACTTGAGCAAATATGAGTTTGACCCTTTATCCCTGTGCTACATGTGCCCAATCCTCCTTCATTCATATCATTACCTCAACAATTCACTAAACACCACCTAGTCATATATCCATCATCTTTCTTCCCTAACAATCTATTATCTCTACCACATCTATCTAATGTAGCATTAAAATAAATCTTTGGCATTACCTGATCTGCATTTACCAAGCAAATCTTTTATTACATTCATCATAGAGTTACAATTTTGGTTTATAGTTATTAGGGTTTTTTTATCTTAATTATTAATTTTAATACTAATAGGATCAATAATTTTATTATCTAATTGATATTTAATTTATTTTTGTCTGTTTTTAAAATAGTGGAAGAGTGTAAACAAGGAGAAGGAGAATTGAATTTGTACATTTTAAACCTAGTTTATTTTTTTCTTCATTAAATTTTTAAAATATGTATATTTCTAAGATACCAATATGTAGCATCATCCACATCATAATTATAGTAGTCATTTCATTCGCATTCATAAATATATTATTCATCTCTATAGTCATTATTAATAGGCAAATGAGCATGATCCATAACAACTAGATTTAGCCATTCATTTGAATAACTATAAGGCATGGCATGGGTAGATGATAAGAGATAAATTTGATTACAACTATTCGTTATTTTATGATTCTAACTCATAGAGAATTTTCCAAACCCTAGGATGAAGAAAATACATGACTAATGCCTATTCCTATAAATGGAACAAACATATAAATTTAAGGTTTTAGGAATCAAAACAATTAGAAGAAGGCCAAGTTTTAAGGGTAAATAATAAATTAGATTCAAAAACTATATTTGAATATATAAATATGAAACCCTAAAGTAATATTGGGTTTTCTATGTTCAATACAAGGAATAGGTTCACCAATATGTTTATCTTATTTTTTATTTAGTGTTATAAACAAGATAAAAAATATAGCCTATTCATATTGTATAATATATTTACAATCTACTTAAATTTATGTCTTTTATGGTTTTGTACACTATTATTTATATAAAAAAATCAAAGGGTTAAGGTACTTAACTTTCATAAAAAAAATTATGTATTCTTATTTATCATATATTTCAAAAATAAAATATAGGGGATATATCTTAGATCCAATAAATAAAAAACTATTTAAACTTATTAAGACATCAGCTATATTCTTTAAACATCTACAGCAGCTGAATTTGTCTTATGTGTGTTGCACACATCTAAGAGGCCTATCCTAGTCTGCAATAATTTAGATTGTTAAGTTGATGTTTTAAATGGATATTATGTATTCATAAACATTTGGTGATGCATTAATATTTATGGTTTCCTTATTTTATATTCAAAACATGATATTTCACTCTTGAAACAAATGTATCTTAGAAAAGTGGTCAACAATTTGGGTTAGACTAACCTTAGCCAATCCATAGTTACTACTTGAGTATTTCCTACATTCTCAATACTCTAAATATGGACAAAATATGGTTTATATATCCCACAATCATGGGTTTGTTCAAAATCATGTGATTCAACTCTAAATGCAAATATTCCTTGGTTCTCCTTTTGTATAAACATGCACATCGATATATGCTTTTAATAAATTAGAATTTGAATAAAATTAAGCTAGATGGTTCCATATTCTAAATGTGTATTTGATATTTAGTGAGATCTTGTTCATTAATTTATCCTAAGGGATTTAAACAAATAAATTTATAAATTTTGAGTTGTGGAACCATTGGGATGCACAAGATGAACAAAAAAGACCTAAAAGGGTAAAATAAAATGACCCAAATGGTGGCATGTCTCAAAATCAACCCAAAATACATTCTCAAACATTTCTAGTAATTAATAACATTTCTATTAACTAAAACTCTTCCATATTAATTTTGGAATTACATGGTATTTAAGGAAATTGGAAATGTGTTAGGTAAATTTTGGACTACTAACAAAATGATTGATGATGAGGGACACACTAGTTTTCCTTGAATTTTGGTTTATCTAGATTGTTCTAAAGATTTACCTGCACAAATAAAACTAAGAGTGGGGGAAAAATGGATGGAATTATTGGATGATGAAGGGATCCCATTTATATATAGAATAATTTTTAAAATAGAACAGCTTTTAAAAAATTATCTATGTCTCAAATACAAGAAGTTGGTTTCATGGTGGAAAAATGCATAAATTGAACATATCCTGGTTCTCACTATAAGTGTTAGTGGAAGTGATAATGAGGGATTAGATTTAGAGATCCCACTAGAAGAAGAGGAGAAAAATAAAATTAATGAGACATTTGATTGTGAAAAAAAATAAAGAAGGTAAGCATTGTGGTATTTCAAGAGAAGACTAATGGAAATGAAGAGATTATATCAAATCTATCATCCCACATTATGTTAAAAGGACAAGGTGTATTTGAATTAGATCAAAAAATAAATCAAGAGAAATCTCTATCCCCACATTGCTAAAACTTGAAACAAGAGGATAATGGAAAACCATTAACAACAAAATAAAGGCAAAGGTAAACTAGCTTTGAAACCCTTTACAATGTCTCTCAGATCCAACAGAGAAAATCTTATGGGAGATGCATAGTTATTTTCTTTTATATTTTAATGTTGGGAAACAAATTTTGTTGAAAATGGTAGTATTTGTGGCTACTTTTTGTTGCTCATTTATTGTTCTTTGGTTGCTTTTCACCATTCTTAGTTTTTATGCCAAGGGTTGTGTGGCCTTAGTTTTATGTTTCATTTCAAGGGTATGGGCCTGTTGCTCAAGAAAAACCTATCTTTTATCCTAAATTAAAAACACCATACAATATTACTAGAATTGTCCTGAATCCTTATAAATCTTATAAATAAGAGAGCATTACCAGGGATCACTGTAATAAAAATTAATAAGGATGAAAATATTAGATCAAAATACTCTTTCATCAAGTAAAATAAAGGATAAGACATAATATATGTATAGTTGAGGAAAAGTGCCGTATTAAAAATGTAGATTATATGTATTTGTATATGTATATGTGTATGTGTATATATTTTCACACACACACACACACACAAACACACACACACACACACACACACACACACACACACACACACACACACACACACACACACACACACACACACACACACACACACACAAACATTGTGTGTGTGTACACAGATATATATATATATATACACACATGTTCACATGAAAATAATTATACAAACAAGGATTATACCAAATTATGGTGTCTATACCAATTTATTAGTACTATTCCTATAATGTCTAGTATTTCATTTTTTCCTCATGGTACTTTTTAAAACTTTCTTGACTCACTTCTCAATATAAATATTTTTTGCATGGTTTTGATGGAAAAACTAGATATTATATTATTACATTTGATAATTTAAATTTGACTCCTACTTTTATTACTACATCTTGAAACACATTTATTAAATAATATCTTCAATACATGCAAGTAAAAGTTCAAAACATTCTCAAATATCTCAAAGTCTTAGTCATGCAGTTATTTCTCATCAAATACTATACAACCCATTGTATCATAAGGTAATTAACTATAATTTTACCTATAGTTTTTATTATCCCTAATTTTTAGTGTATTTAATGGCAAGGGTAATCATGCAAATCATATTCAATTTTCCATTCTTGAGTTCTTAATCTTATGTAAAACATTGATTGTTCAGTAAGATCTTTCCTATTAGTTTTAAATACTAATACTTGCATTGGTTTTATTATATACTATTTAGATATATATGTTATTTTAATAATTTATCCAATAGTTTATTAACTCTTTTTTCATCAACATCAGATAAAAGGTCACATATTCACAACTTTTTGAACATAAATAAAGACTCAATGATCCTATAAATAAGTATGTGCTTAAATTGTAAACATAGAAAACTAAGATTTATCACTAACTACTTGATATTGATTTAAAAGGTTTTTTATCCAATATTTTTATTCAATCTATCTAATAAAAAATAATGCTTGACATGTATCCATCTTTTGGTGAGATTTTTCATATGGTTCACAATAATGAGATTGAAATTTTATATGATGACATGCTTAAATATATGGATATTGCCCCTATAGTTAGTGTTAAAAAATGTTAAGGTAAATGGAAATTAAATAAAAAATGTAATTATGGTTCTCTTATGTTTCAATTTAATATTGAGGTTGAAAAATGTAATAAATGTGATATTGAAAACACTTGACAAGTTTGTCATTCCTTATCAAGAGCCTAGATAATTTTAATTATTTTTTGAGCCTATTAACTAAGTGATTAAATAATTTATTTATTAAAATATTATTTATTTACTCCCCATTTTTGTTTAGACACATCTCATATTTAAATTAAAAAATATAATGTGAATTTATATTTTTATTATTAGTGAAATTTAAGCCATGGTGGTAATAAATGTTTCACATTGAGACATAGTATACAAGATTTAAATGATTGAATATTATTCAAGTGGAAATAGATATATTACATTGAATTAATCAATACTCTACTAAGTAAACATTTAAAAATATTTGACAATCCACATTTGTATCATGCGACTAATAAGTAGGATAATGTTCACATGCTAACACCTACACAACAACCATAAGTTTTTAATTCACATGTTTTATATGCTTTCATATGTGTGTTATTATAAATATGAATTGGATATGAAGGTGATGGGATTTAATGAAGAGTTCCTAGTTTTATTCCTTAAGGTCTTACCATGCAATAGATAAACATAAAGCTATGAGGTGCAAACATGAGATATATGAGTTGAATCCAAATAAAATAGATAAAAAGTGGAAATAAATAGGATAAATGTGGTCAAATAACATAAATATCTATTAAGGGGATATTTAGAGTGATAAGTATGAAAATTAATATGTAAGGCACTAAAATGGTCATGTACAAAGATAAGGCACTCTAATAAAGTTGGTTAGACTAGCATTTTTGACATCAAGGAACTAGAGAACTCCACCTAGAAAACATGTGATTAGGTAAAAAATTTATTTATATATCATGAGATTAAGGATATATTCAAATTATATTAAAATTTTCCTACCCCCTGCCACAATCGGTTTCCCATTCCTTAGAAAAATGGTCACTATGATGATTAGTTACTTTCCTAAAAAGGAAGGTGACACTAATGATATATGAAGCCACATATCTTAGTATACTATATTAATAAAATATAATGGTCCTTGGAATCTAATTTGAGTCCAATTATGGATTTTGAACTTCAAATAGGATAGGGGAATGATAATGATATGATGAAATATTTTCATGATTTTGGCTTTTGATTTCCTATTTTTAATTTTATTTATTTATTTTTACATTTTAATTTTGAGTTCTTTGGATTTTAATACATGCCATATCTATATGGATTGATCATACTAATAATGGGTGCTTAATATGAAATATAGCTTATACCTAGCCATTGAAGAGGTGAACCTATAAACAAAGAAACTTAGATACTCCTAAAAATACACTTTACAAGAGAGCTCAATCTCATCTCTTATCTAAATATGTGTCAAGAGAATTTTATGGAAAGGAAAGATGAGGATTATGAGAGGTTGGTAAAGATTAAATAGATTCAATGAATGTATGATAGTGTTTTACCATAAGAGGGAATGTCTTTCTTTAGAAATATTAAGAGATAAAGTGATTTATATGTACGTGTAAATGTGCATCAAATTATATAATAAGTATATAATATGGAGATAAGACCATGAAACAAGGTGATGTGAAGGAACAAGGGGTATTAATGTCACTAAAATAATTCTTATAAACCGATGATAGATCTAGGAAAAGAAATTATATAGCTAAAACCATAAAAGGGAGAGGTATAACTGAGGTAAAACCAAAAGGGGAAAATATGACGAGATTTAAATAACGAAAGTGTTATAGGGTATGAAATTATCAAATGAATATAAGGGGGAAGATGTAATAAAATTAAATTTCCAAAGGATAAAAAATGACACAATGAACAAACAAACCAAAATGGGGAAAATATGCTAAGAAAGTAAAAATTAC
>JARHVA010000085.1:8127500-8155000 GCA_037957365.1 Torreya grandis
TATACAATCTTACTAGCTAATGCTTTGTTATTCAAGTCTGGTCTAGGAATGGTGACCCAATAAAAATATAATTCAAGTAATCAAAAATAGAAAGCATAACATATAACTCAACCATTATACGTGATCAAGTCACAACCAAAGAATCATAATAACTGATTAAGACATTAAACATCAACAATATTCAATAATTCTAGTAGATATTTATCAATACACAATTGATTATAAATTTGGAATCGATCTAAAAATTTGAATAGTCCATAAATAGAAATACTGATTCCAATAAGCCTTCAGATAATAAAATTATTTTGAGCCAATAATCGATATAGGGGATTCAAGGAATCATCATTAGGTCTCAATACCTAATGTGATCCCCAAATATTAAAATCAGGTCAATGTGAGTTAATGGAAAAAACAATCCTTTTAAATGGTTTGATTAAAAATTGAAAATCCTCATTAGAAAATGTTCGTTCTAGTAGGCCTTTTCTATATTTCCTCCACTCAGACATACATAAAACATATAGTACTCTATTACGCCACAAAAAAATTTAAACATATGAAATAACACATAAGATTCTAATCGAAACCACGGGCCGTAAATTTTAGCCAAATTGACTTATGTGAGGAAACCGCAATAAACTAATTCATTACGAGGAATGAGCCAGATAATTTATATTTATCATAATAAATTCAACATTAGTCAATATGTATAGAAATTATCACAAACTAATCACATCCATATGGTCAAATCATTCCATTCCATACACTTACACAATTAGTCCAAAATAAAAAAACTAGGCAGAAATTAATACAATCCAAGACCCGTTATTCACATAAACAACTTGACTCTTTTAAAATTTAAGACCCAAATTGAATTTCAACAATTTATAGGAATATAATGACAACAAAAAATATTTACCTTTTAGGTTTAAAAACCCATATCGATTTAATTTAATTCTAAATTTTATATTGATAATGAACAATCTACCTTACAGATTTAAATAAAATCCTAGTAAATTTCATATTTTAATTCTTGAATTGACTTCTTCAAATATACAACCACTCAGAATAGGGTATGATAACCCATCATAATATACATAGGCCATATATAATAAAATAAAATAATGGCACATGCTAGTGCCACCATAAGTAAGTGTAGGGATCAATAATGAAAACCAGATGCTTATATCCACTTCATGGTAGATTTAGGGTCTATAAGAGCCAAAAATAATCATTAAAAGGAAAAAAAGCATGTAAATTAATCTAACAAACTAATCAAATTGTTACTCAAGGCAAAGGTCATGATTTAATCATTTAGCCAAAATAAAATGCAACAATAGGTTTTAGATTTCCAAGTCATGACATACCCATATTAAATTTGAAAATACATAAATCTTCAAATGATATTTCACTCACCTACCTAAGAGTTTAACCAAATTGATGTTTATGAAACCAAATAGTGTAATCTATTCTCCTTTTGAAAGTTTATACATAAAATCATATTACTAAAGTCACATTGACTTTAAAAGCCCTCATTATTCATTCTAAGTAAAATACCCAATGTACAGTCAAAATTGACTTACCCATTCAACATTAGAGTGAGAAAAACCTAAAATAATGCCATCAAGTTTGAGATTATTAGGTCATAAAACAACTCTTTTTCGAGAAATGATATTTCAATACCCAAGCTCAAAACTCCCAGTGCTAAAAGACAAAAAAAACTCTCTCTCTGTATCTTCTTCTTCCCCTCTCCCTCCATTATTCTCTCCACCCATGCAATATGAATTTTCTTAATCCTTTCCCAAACTCACCATACCCACATTTAATTTCTTATTAAATGTGGAGAGAAAAAATCTCCCCCAAATCCATCGACCAATACCCCATGTAACCCCACCGCTAAAACTCAAAAAAAAAGAGTCATTAATGACATTTTCTAAAACTTGAG
Organism: Torreya grandis; assembly: GCA_037957365.1. Lineage (NCBI taxonomy): Eukaryota > Viridiplantae > Streptophyta > Pinopsida > Cupressales > Taxaceae > Torreya > Torreya grandis. The sequence continues at coordinate 8,129,443 of JARHVA010000085.1, forward strand.
CCATGAATAATAAAATAATAAAGTTAAATAATATTAATTAAAATAATTAAATATATATTATTTAAAATGTTATTAAATTTTTAAATGCAATAATGACCAATTAACCAACCCACTAATAATTGTCAAGTCGTTGAGGTATTAAATCACATGGAAGGGGGTGTCATGGGGGTAGGTCTAGGTGAGTCTCATAGGGAGTTCAATTATTGGCAAGGGTGAATCAATTAAATCCATAGTGGCAAGGATTACACGGAGGGGAGAGAAAGAGGAAGTCTAAGTGGATGGATACAATACCAAGTAAACGTTCAAGAATCAAACAATAATAAGACATGATATAAAAAGAAAAAGCAACAAGGCATAATAAAATATGACTATAAAAATGAATAACATGACTATCTAATGGCACAATAATGACCATAGATCACATGTATACCTATCATAAACCATCCAATTGCTTAGAATCACTTTGTTACCTCAAAATATAATGCCATCATCTAGTCTAACTCATAATGAACACATACAACCACTGAGTGTATACATCAGCTATATTTAGTCAAAATTTGATAAATGATAAAGTAGTAATGAACTATAATCAAATATTAATTACATTAAGTAATCCATAAATCATCAATTGTAAAATTTAAAACATGATATATACATCAACCTATGGCCAATGATCACAACCTCAAAAATAATAACATAGTCCAACTAAGTAAGGAAGTGGAACAATCATTAAACATATGATATATCAAGATTTTAATGGTCATGTAAAGTTATACAAATCCATGGTTGTAACATCCTCCTCCTCTTAGAGAGGAACCATCCTAGTGACCATATCAACAACCAAGGAACTCGTTATGTATGGGGACTTAATCAATCTCATTATAAAGATTCCACTAATCAACCATCATTGGATGAGCTTTTAGCAATGGGGATATCCTCAATATTTACCAAAATCCACCAAGTAATTTTAAGTCTTATGTGCACTTTCACAAATAAACCATAAGACTAATTATAAAATCCTTAGTTTATATATCAATAAAGCAAGAGGACACAATACACCATCCAGATAAGATACATTTTTTATCTCCATCATTAATCATAATTATAGCCATGGTTTTCCTTATCCAAGCCATAATAAAAATTTCTTATCGATTCACATGTCATTTTACAACACTAAAATAATAATATATATCTATCATAAGTCATTGCAACATTAATGCTCAGACACATAACTCAACTTGAGGTATAATTCTATGTTTATGATGCATAGGCCATTTATTAACAACTAAAACTAGATATTACTGCCTTAGTAAAATGTCTAATAGGTTGAAATATATTCTTATTTAGCACATACCAATGGTACACCACCATTTTAACATAACTCTAAATAAACTATTAAAATTAAGCCACACGTATAGATGTGACTTTCTATGCTTTAAGGTAAAACCACATTACCAACCATGGAAACAAATTTTTCCATCTCACTAAATACTAATAGAAAAATTTTAGTTACCCTTCAAGCACATGTTTTCCAAATGTTAGCTTAATAAAATAGGTAGATGTTTAACAATGTCAACTATCTAGATCAAAAATTATAATAGAGAACTAGTCATCGGTTAGACATCCCTCTTATTAGGAGGAGAACACACCACATAAATTTGAAACTTTTATGATAATGGTTGTAAATTATATAATCGTATCTAGATTTTAAATACATTCAAACCTAAAATAGAGTCTTTACCAGCACAAATTTTGCTTTATGAATAATTTAATCAACATTTATAACATAATGTTACCATATGATAATAATTTATTTTTAATGGTTACTTCCAAACCAACAATTACCATTCATGGAATAGTGAAACATCCCACACTATCCACACTGAATAACAAGAGAAGCCATCCCAGGCCCTTATATGCAAACCAAAGTCTTACCGCATGCTCTGCCACAAACTTTGTGAGATCACATGATGATTACATGGATCAAAATTCCACCATCTTATTACACTTACCTCATGGCATCAAATAGAAAGAAAGGGTACCCAAGATTACAAAATCTGCCTAACTAGGACTTATAATATTTATTCCAAACATAAAACCAACATAATTTTTAGTCATGCATAAAATAATACATAAATATGTTCATACCATAATATGTATGCATCAGGTATAATAAGGCAATGTGCCAATCACAACATGTTTACAAACACATGCTAACACATACGTTTATTCTGACAAGTACCTCCTTGTTGATTTGCATAATCATCTAAATGTAGAGCTAATTAGTGTTTCATAAGGCTTACATAATAAAATTCCACACAGGCTATTTAACAATAACCTATGAGAGGTTGCTAAAGGGAACACTAAACCATAAGGAAACCATTACATAGGAGGGTCCCATATCTAATATGTGGCTCTCATGGTGCACACTCTAAATGAATTAGTTGGTTATCTCATGCAAATAGGTGGAGTTGATTTTCAACCTAAGAGAGACTCCACTCTCTATCCCATTCCCGGTCTAAACAAATAAGAAAATAGTGTTTCTTTACCCTTAACCTCATACTTGTGTTGATGATCCTAGCTATAATAATGATGCAAGATTACAAAATATAATATGATAATATACCTTGGCTTCCTAACAAGGAATTTAGATTCCATAAAGGAGTTATATAAAACAAGCACTTAGACTCAAAATTCATATTTTTACAACATAATATCACATATATAACATAACTAGAACACTATGATAACCAACTTAATAGTACAAAAAGTTTACACATTTCACATGGTTAATCAATTTCATATCTTACAAGGCTTATAAAATATATAAACATAACAATTTACATGTACATAAGATATGTGTAAGTTAGGTATACATTCAGCTGTAGGTAACTATGCCAAGGTATTTTACATATTACAACAATCAAACACACATGATAGTGTAGCACAAAGGTCAATGAAATCCCATTGATCCACCTGATGTTAGATGCCATACAAAGACATCATATACCTATCAAATGTTATCAAAAGATCATTCACATGGATATTAGATTATAATCACCTTCTCTCAAGGAAGGTTGTGTTCTAAAAAGGCCTATTTATCTTCATGAGTTTCTAAAAATTTGCCAATAATATTCACATGCCATGGATAGGTGGCCCATGCTGACTGATATAGTAAAATATCCCCAAAACTAAACTTATTCATGCAATTCAATCACACTCACCCTCTAGGCCCTTCAGGTATGAGCTGCACCTTTGGACCTCTCAATATATCATACCTTAGCCTCATCAAATGGCTTGCTTATGCAAGTAATCAATGGACATCCAGGCATTATCTTAAGATTCCAACAACAAGCTTAGATCATACTTTAAATGATTATCTTCATCCAATCATGTTAAATGTTTAATGGTGATGCTTATTTTCACACAACATTGATTTGGGAAAGGGTGATCTTAGCCAAGGCTCAAAGTGAATATGAAATCACTACTATTGAAATTGCAATTTTTCATTATCAATAATTTCAATCAGAGCTTGAAATAAACATCCTCATGGATGTAGGACATATCCAATGTCTAAATAGATATCCTCATAGGTGTCAAGATGTATTCAAGTTTGAATAGGCATCCCTATGGATTTATGACTCAGTTAGAATCCGTTAAACATCCACATTGGATCAAGCATATCCATGACTAAATATACATTATAGACATAAAATAGATCTATGATCATCATAAACATGACAAAACTAGTTAAATTTATCCATTTTTGAGGATATTAAGAAACTTAATTTACCAATTTATCTCAAAATAAGTCAACAAGATCAAGCCTAACATAGCTAAAATGCATAATTTTCTAGCACTACTTATTCTTATCTATTTAAAGGATGTATAACAACTATAATTCATCCAATCAACCAATGACTTAGATAATAAAAACTTCCCATTTTACTTAAAATTCCATCACTTTAGAGGATCCAATGCCTTGCAAACATTGTTATCACAATAAAATTATTATATCACTGCCCCCAATCATGGATAATGACACCTAGGCCAAACTGTGATCTATGATTGTTTACCACAACTATTCCACAATGTCATGGCAAGAAGCTTCTGTATAACAATCTTGTTAAAATCATAAAATAGGTAGGACAACCTTATTATCCACAAGTATCTCACCCCATGGAGATGTTTTCACACGACTAAAACCATCTACCTTACAGAAACATAAAAAAATTGTAAAATATAGGAAATTGAGTCCTTTTAACCAAAAGAATATAGGATATTCAACTCCTTGTGTAAGAATTTCCATCAAATTTTATCCATAAATGAATACTATCTATCACACCCATGCAAGTTCAAAGGTTACCAATATCTCAAGGTAATACCTTTTATGAGCAGAGAGCTCAGGTTTTTGCTAACTTACTCAAGTAATTCATCACCTTTTGCACCCTATTATGCTATTTAATTTTATGTTGAACCCTTAATCTTCCCTGGGTCATAATATTCCAAGTATCTAAGGAAGGGTCACCCATACAAGCTGACCATAGATACTAATTATTATTCCCCTTATTTTAAGAGTGAAGCCTGAATCACCTAGCTCCTATTGACTCACCCATATAAGCAAATGGTTGACAGGTGAGACTTGCCCTGACACAACTAGATTTGAGAAGTGTTAACCCCAACCAAGGATAGGGGAGATAGAAACTAATTTTCAATAAATTTAGATTCCTTGAAATGATTTCATCTGAGAAATGCATAAAACATTTCAGTAACAAGCATTTATAATATAACACTTTAACATTTAGCCTAGAATGCTAAGTGTCTTGTGAATTAATTCACAATTCCATCTAATTGGGACAATTCATTGGTCACCATGTAGCAAATCTATAAGTTTCAAAGTTCCCTAAAGTGAAAACACTAGTCTGACACTAGATGAAACAACCCCTTTAAAAAGTTTCTAGAATTACATATCAGAGTAAACTTTTGGATACATGTCAAACCAAAACCTCACTTCCTAAAAAAAGTAATACTCACATAATGTACTCACATACATGCCACCAAAATCAAGGTGAAAAAGATAACATTATCCTAACTAACAATCAAGTGAATACTAAACATGGTAATCATATATAACAATGAACTATCAATTTGAGCATGTGCAAATTTGACTAAGTCCCTTTAAGCATACAACAAAAATATCATTTGCATAAATAGATTAAAATCATGATGGAAAGAGACTCAAGGCACTATAGGTAATTACTAAAATGCTACCAATTGAACTTATCATTTCCTCATGGCATAGGGGTCCTTGCAACATTGCCTACACACTAGTTTTAAACTCACATGTTATTCAACAAATTATCATGAATACCACTACCTAATTAAATGATTCATGTTATTATAGTAATCATCCTCATCATAAAATGGCTAAGACATGATGGCATCCAATCATTGAATCAATGTAAATTATTTTATATTGGCAAATGGCTAATGAAATACAATAAATAAGGGGAAGCAATACACCCAAATTATATAATAGCCAAACATATATTACCATAACATTGATTATTTTATCAACCAATGTTTTCGATAGAGAAGCCATATTAGTCATTTCAACTGTGACATTTACTTCAGTATTTTCCTACCATATATATAATCATAATTTTATTAATAATGATTAACATTAAGACATTAACCTTCCTATTCTCAAATAATTCATTGTTGGAGTAATTCAACTTCATATAGTATCATCTCAGGTATGTTTCAACATGGTTGGGTAATGTATTTATCACAAGAAAAAGTATAGAGTATGCATGAATACAACCAATTTCTAATTATATCCAAGCATAGGATAATAGTACATTTATCATATGCACCATTATAATTTATTCATGAATATGAAAGGCTCAAAACAAACCAATTGATACAACATATAAGCATCAAAATCACCACATGGTCAATTACACATACCAAAACTCACACCAAAAACCATGTCTACTGAATAAGTAAATTTCAGCCACTATGAGAATAAAACAATATGAATATTCAACCCATTAGAAATATGTTCACATGTAACATTCATCCATATTCAAGCATATAAGCTTCTAGTAAAAGTTATTTCACCCTTCAACAATGTTATTCGATACTACAAATAGTTAAGGGTTACTTCCTTCTTCCATAAACTAACAATTTATTCCAACAATAAATAATCTTAATCTCATAATAGGCAAACTTTGATATAGGATCAACTCATAATTCTACTTATTTCAGCAAGATAATTAAACACAGCTTTAAAATGAGAACCAATCAGCTAAGGAGTTGTTTAATAATAACATATGTACATGTGTATGAAGTATTATAATCCTAGCATGCAAGATGAATTCTAATTCACTTTCCACCTATGCATGGTAGCCAACTCAACTAGCTTATTCATATATATCAAATACAAATTAAAACATTTAATTGGTTCTATGTTCTATGCTCATGTCGGAAGCCAACTAAAATATAATTCCAAGTACTCATGTTACACCAAGAGGAATTCCAATGCATATAAAAAAAAATGAGGCATAAGAATATATACATATATATCTAAAGAAATTGTAAGATAATTCCTTGATAACTATTATTTCAAGATGAGTTCTAACTTGCTAGTAATCCAAACAAGCCTACTTAAGTATATTTAAAATACCAAACTAATTGATCTATTTTCCTAAAAAAATATCTACGCCACATTTTTGTAGTGGTTCAAATCAAGATAATATATTAAAGGTTCAATAAAACTTGGTTAAGATGTAAGTGCTACACGAATTGTGTATAACATCATTTAACATATATTCCATAATGAAGATAATAAGGCAATTCACCAACACAACATTAGTAATTGATAATCAAGTATCAATCCAAAGTAAAACCCAAGTATATCTAAATGATCAAATTTAGAATTTGAAAGTAAACTTCCACATATCTCATGCTCAGCATTATAATTTCTACTCAGTATTCCTAAAGGATTCCTATCAGGGCATGAGGTTAGCATGATGAAATGCCAAGCGTAACTACTCTGATATCAAAATGAAAGTAATTCTACATTAATAATGTCAACATAATACTTTATCAATAAGAAGGAGAACTATATAAACATTCAATAACTAAGAATATAAATTGAATCACCTTCAATAATAGAAACTACTTCAACCTCTTACCATATAAGCTACATTTAGCTTGCATTCCTTTATTTTTGCATTACATTAACAATATAGGTTATCATATCACATGACACTAACATTAACCAATATCAAATCAAGATAACTTATTAACCATGTTTATAAATTAAATAACATTAAACATTAATAACTAAGTAATAATGTATAAATAACATAAATTAACTCATCACCACTTACTTCATGTGTTCATAATATCATCCAAACATGGAAGAACAAGTAACTAAATTAGACAAACCCTCATAACCAACCCTACGAGCCCAACCATCAATGGACCTTTTCACCTCAACCATCAGCTAGATGATGGTTTTAGCAACTAGGGACGAGGACAACATTTTGATCAAGTCAAATTCTAAATCATTGAACATCTCAACACAATAATATAACATAAATGAAAGATAATCACCATTCTAAGGTGAGATTCAAATAACCAACCTATCATCAATATGATTTAAAAGTAAGGAAAAATAATTACAAAATACCAAGAGATATAGTAAGGGATTAAATAATTAATCCTTTTATATAGCTTTCAAAGTAATGAACTTGGATCTTATCCATGTATGCATTCAGTGCACGTTATCCCAACTACAAATTTATAACCCAGGTATACAAACATATCAACTAATGTTTAATTTTTGAAGTCTAGTCTAGGAATGGTGACCTAACAAGAATGTACTTCAAGAAATCAAAAATGAAAATCAAAACATATAAGTCAAACATTATACGCCACCAAGTCACAACCAAACAATCATAATAACCAATTAAGCCATTAAACATCAATAACATTCAATAATTCTAGTAGACATTTATCAATACACAATCGATTATAAATTTAGAATCGATCCAATAATTTGAACAGTCCATAAATGGTAGCAGTGATTCTAGTAAAAATTTAGAAAATAAATTGGTTTTGATCCAATAATTGATATATGGGATTCGGGGCATTATCATAAGCTCTCATGAGGTCATATGATCCTCAAATATTAGAATTAGGTCAATGTGAGTTAATGGAACAACACACCTTTTAAATGGTTTTGACTAAAAAATGAAAACCCTCTTTAAATTTTTTTGTCTTAATAGAGTGTTGTATGTTTTGTGTATGGCTAAGTGGAAGAAATAACTTGAAGCCTTGTCAACATTTTATAATGAAGGTTTTTTATTTTTAATCAAAAACATTTAAAATGTCTATTGTTTCATTAATTCACATTAACTTAATTTTAATATCCAAGGACCATCATGAGGTTGACCTCATGATGATCCCTGACTATTAAAATCAGGTCAATGTGAGTTAATGGAACAACAAACCTTTTAAATGGTTTTGATTAAAAATTGAAAACCTTCAATATAAAATATTGGTAGGGCTTCACCTTATTTCCTCCACTCAACCGTACATAAAACATAAAACACTCTATTAAGCGACAACTACATTTAATCATCCAAAATAACACACATAATTTTCCAATCAAAGCCACATGCCATAAATTTTAGACAAATTGACTTATGCAAGGAAACCAGAATCAACCATTTCATTAAGAGAAATGAGCTAGATACTTTATCTTTATCATAATGAATACAATATTATTCAAGATGTACATAAATTATCATAAACCAAGCACATCCATATGGTTGAATCATGCCATTTCATACACTTACACACTTAGTCCAAAATAAAAACCCAAGTAGAAATTAATACAATCCAAGACCCATTATTCACATAAATAACTCATCTCTTTTAAAATTTAAGACCCAAATCTACTTCCCACAATTCATCGGAATAAAATGACAACCAAAAAGATCTACTTTTCAGGTTTAAAATCTTAGATTGATTTAATTTAATTCTGAATTTTATATTGATAATGAATAATCTGCCTTAGCAATTTAAATAAAACCCTAGTCAATTTTCATATTTTAATTCTTGAATTGAATTCTTTGAATATACAACCACTCAAAATAGGGTACGATGACCCATAAAATTATACACAAGCCATATAGAATAAAATAAAATAAAATGCATGCTAACACCACCCTAATAAAATGTAGGGATCAAACATCTATATGGAAAAATCATGCCATTTCATACACTTACAAAGCTAGTCCAAAATAAAACCCAGGAAACAATTAATACAATCCAAGACCCATTATTCACATAAATAACTCAGCGCTTTTAAAATTTAAAACCCAAATCTACTTCCCACAATTCATAGGAATATAATGACAACCAAAAAGATCTACCTTTTGGGATCAAAATCCAAGATCGACTTAATTTAATTTTTAATTTTATATTAATAATGAACAATCTACCTTAGAAATTTAAATAAAATCCCATTCAATTTTCATATTTTAATTCTTGAATCAACTTCTTAAAATATACAACCACTCAGAACAAGGTACAATGACCCATCAAAATATACACAAGCCATATAAAATAAAATAAAGACATGCTAGCACCACCCTAAGCAAGTTTAGGGATCAATAATGAAACCAGATACATCATTATACCTACTTTATGGTAGGTACAAGATCTATAAGATCCATAGAAATTCATTATAAGGCAAAAAAAACATGTAAACGTATCTAATAAAATACTCACAATTTTTCTTAATGCAAGGGTCATGATTGAAGCACTCAACCAAAATAAAATGCAACAATAGATTTTACATTTCTAAGTCATGGCATAACTATATTAAATTTGAAAATACATATCTATTCAAATGATAATGAAATCACCAAGCTAAGAGTTTAACCAAATAAATGTTTGTGAAAAAAAAATAATGTATTCGATTCTCCTTTTGAAAATTTCTATGCCAAAAAGTATTATCAAAATTATATTGACTTAAAAATCTATCATTATTTATTCTATAGAAAATAACTAGATTACAATCAGAAGTTACTTACCTATTCAATCCCAGATAGAGAAAAACTTAAAATAATTCCAACATTTTTGAGATTTTCAAGTCATCAAATACCTTTTTTCCAGCAACAAATCACTCAAGAACAAGAGTTCAATACCCAGGTTCAAAAAGCCTAGCACCAAAAGACCAAAAAAACTCTTTCTCTATATCTTCTTCTTCATATCTCCTTTCATTTTTCTCTCCTTCATCCCTACACATCCTATCCACCCACCCAATCTAAATTTTATTCCTACTTTCCCTATCTTGCCATACCCCCATTCAATTCCTCATTAAATGTAGAGAGAAAAAATATCCCCAAATCCGTCGATCAACTCCCCATCTAATCCCACAGCCAAAACTCAAAAGGCAATAGTGGTTAATAACATTTTTCAAAACATGATCCATGAACAATAAAATAATAAAAAATAAAATAATAAAATAGATATTATTTAAAATTATATTAAATGTTTAAATACCATAGTGACCAATTAACTAGGCCACCAATAGTTGTCAAGTCACCTAGGTAAAAAATCACTTAGAAGGGGGGTATCATAGGGGTAGGTATAGGTGAGTCTCTTAGGGAGTCTGAGTCTCAGTAAGGGTGAGTCAAGTGGATCTAGGGTTGTTAGGATTATGTGGAGGGGAGAGAAGGAAGAAGTTTGAATGGATGGTTACAACACCAAGAAAACACATATGAATCAAACAATAATATGATAGGATACAAAAATAGAAAGCAACAAGGTATAATAAAATATGACTAAACAAATGAATAAATTGGCTATCTAATAGTATGAAACTTACCAAAAATGACATGTATACCTATCAAAACCTCTTCGACTGCTAAAAATCACTCTGATACCCCAGAAACTAATGTCAGTACCCAACCTAGCTCATAATCAACACTTGTAACCACTGAGTGTATACATCATTAGTATCCGATAAAAAAATGATAAATGATAAAGCAATAATTAACTCTAATCAAACATCAATTACATCAAGTAATCCATAAATCATCAAGTGAATAATTTAAAAAAAGATAAATACATCAACCTATGGCCAAGAATCACATCATCAAAAATAATAACACAGTCTAGCTATGTAAGGAAGTGTAGCAATCAGCTATACATATGATATATCAACATTTAAATATTTAGGTAAATATAAACAAGGGTAGGGTCATAATTGATTGTGTGTGCTTACATGTGTTTACTATATTCTTTATATGATTTATGTTGTGATCTATATCATGTATGATATTTTTATAGGTATACTATATTTTTTCCTACGTTGACATGGTTTCTACCATGCATCTCTCAAGGCATATTATAATTTTATGCTTCAATGAGATATCTCACTTTCCTAGGGGTATATTGTTACATTGGGGCATATCACTTGTCTATATTTCAATTACATTGACTCATATATCACTCTTCCCTATATTTTTTGCATTTATCACCTATAAATTTCAAGGGGGTGGGTTTATACCCATTTATTTTTTGATAATAGATTTATTATATCATATACATCATAGCCACATTTTGGCTATTATATGGTGCATGTGACTTTTTTTATACATGAAGGATATGAAAAACCATCCCTCACTTTAAAAATGAGAAATATAATCAACTAGTTATATATTTAGTTACAGATTCCATGAGGTTATAAGTTATACAGGTTATGGTAACAATACCATGTAGTTAATTATTTGGAAATGAAATAGTTTTTTCTAGTTACCATTAGGTCCAATTTTTATTTTCCATTTTATCTTTGGCATTAGATTCAATTTTCAACCTCACTTTGCTCCTTTGAATAGGTTTTTGTTTTAAATTTAAATTTAGTTTCATACTTTCATAGATAACATTGTTTACATTATTTCATGTGTATTCATTCATTTATTAGTTTTATTTTATCAATTATTTCATCTGGTTATATTTAATTGATATATAAATATTCATTAATCTACTTGTTGGCATTCTTGTTTTTTTTTTTTGGTACATTCAAGATCTTGAATTTAAAATAGGAGTGAATCATTTTGAAGATAAATGCATTTATGTCATCCTCTCAAGTATCACTTTTTTTAACTTTAATATGTTATCACACATACACATAAAAGTGGGGCATTGTGTAGACACTTTATTTTGGTGATATTCACATATTTTCAATATATTTTTAGACTCTTTTATACATTTTATTCATTTTTTTTAATTTGGATATTACTGTTGCACTTTTTCTTGACATTGGACTCTTAACAATCTTGTGTTTTTTGCACCTACTCATGAGCACCTTAATAAAAAATTTACCTCAAGTAAGATCCACCTTATTAGTTTTCATTTAATACATACATACATACATACATACATACATACATATATATACACCTTATCCTTTTTACATATTTTCCATTTTTAGTAGCATTGAAAATAGTCTAACCATGCTAGAAATGGTAAAATTATTTGTGGGTCTTTCTACCACCATGCCATGTTTTCTATGCTTTGATTTTTATATTTCCAAAACTTTCCATTGTTAGTATATAAGTGAATATGTACCAATTTTAATTCAAATATCACTATATATATATATAAATTTACCATAAGTCATTTCTCATAAAATAAAATACAAGATTCTATCACACATATAACTATTGTACATTTTTTCAAGACCTTAAACAATATTTTATTTTTTTCCCTTGTGATATACCAAAGTATTATGACTACATGCTTGTAAAAAAAATAATTATTTTATTGAGGATCATATAATATTCATTAATTATATTTTTGAGATAAGGTGGTGTCTTCTACCACATTAGGATTGGATACTAACATGCACTAAAACTACATTGAGTCCCAATTTTCACAAAGTGATATGTAGTTGCAACCATGAAGTGGCTTCAGAATTTAATTTGCAAATTTTTTGTTAGAGATGTTCGTTATCATGTGTTAAATTTTACTCAAAGGGGAAGAGTTATATATAGTTTCACACATAAATTATTCTCATCAGAGATAGACCTTTGAAATTTTGATGGTGGTGAATAATCCTAATATTTTTTAGAACCCAAGTACCTAAATAAAGTTTTTTCATCCTACCTAACTAAATTTGGTAGAGCCTATCACATTCAAAGGATGAAAATAGCTAGTTCCATTTTTATCATTACTAAAAATAATCATTTTCTCTAATAACTATCATATTTTTGGGACACTTTTTTTACAATAGCATAACTTGTTTGTTGCACTTATCAATCATAGTTTGAACACAAGTGAGTGATGTTAATGTAATTATATATCCTTACCCTTTTGTACTTCTTCCATCATCAATTTATCTGCATATATTATTTTCATTCACTAGGGAATATGTAATTTAGTGTATTTATTATATTTATCATATATCTCCCTTGATTATTCTACAAAAGTGGTAATTTTTTTAACATGTGTTCTATCTTTGTGTCACGCTATTGTATAGAGTGATTAATTTTTGTATCATCCCCTCATGATAATCCAAACCAACTAATTTTTATTTCCATAATTAACTTAATTGAGCAACTCAATTATTTAGTTTAACTTTCACGAAGAGAATATGCCCAACACATTCACATAGATTTCACCTCTATTCACAATTAAAAAAAAATCATTTACATTATCCATTAAGTGATTCTTGATTTGTGAAATACCAATGTGAGGTTATGATCCTAGGACTTTTGGGTTATGGGCCTAAAAAATACTTCCTCATCCCAAAATTAAATCCATGGTTAACTCATTGACTATTTAATACCTAAACTTAAGATGCTACATCTAATTATTGTCATACATAAATATCTATGTGGTATTTATATAGCCATAATGGTACATCAAAGTCTCAAATCACTTTGTCACATGTGGTAAAATGGTTAAAGTCTCATTGAGGGATAAAATGACCCTGATCATATAATTATCTAAGGCTGATAATTATGAAGAGACATATTTATCATGGTCTCCTTTTGTCTCATGTCCTCATAGTCAAAAAAGCACTTTTATTTCTCAATTCAGGCATAAATACATAAGTGAATTAATTACTTAAGATCTTAGGTTAATGCATGTATCACCAGGTTTAATTGTATTGATTATACATGGATTAAAAAAATCACTCAATGAAATTTTAATGAAAACAAAAGAGTTATATAGATCATTTTAATATCTTTGATTTTGATGGTATGATGAGAAAGACAACCATAAATTTATACCAAGTGTTATTAGTACAATGTGACTAATTAAGTCATAAACTTTTCTAGATATGTGACATCATATCCTATTTACCTTGAATTTGATGCTAGGTCACATAATTTTAAAAATTTACAACTCTATTTGATCATTCAAATATAATTTTTTCCCTTTCCCAGTGAGCAAGTGATACGATGAAAATTTTCACACTCTAACTTACTTAAAATCTTGTTGGGGGAAAAGCCATATTGTACATCTCAAAAGACATGATGATGCAACATGGTGTCCCACATATTTGAGTAGTGGGTTTCATTCATTTGGAATTTGGTTCAACATTATGACATGATAATGTCAACTCACATTATGAAAATAAATTGCTTCAAAATCCCCATAAACTTCCTTAATATAAAAGTCTTATTTTAAATTCATGAATTTTAAGATATTATGACATGTGGTACTAAGAAAAGTGGGTCTAACCCATTAGAATATGTGATTCCAAGAGGTCCATTTATGTGTTATCTCATGATTAATTAACAAGTCTAAAGACCATTCAATCAAAAGCCTTAAGTCATAATTAGTGAATCTATGACTAACTAAACATTTGACAAGTAGAACACATATATTGCCTAAAAACCACATAGATATCAAGTGCCATGCCAAATTAATTACTAATAACAAGAGTGTAAGCATGTAAAGTAATGCAAATTATCACAAATGGGTCAAGTCAAAATTTTTGCCTTATAATATGTTGTAAAAATTTCATTATGATGTGATGACAACGTGTGACAAGTTTAGCTGACTACATGAGTAAGTGAAAAATAAATTCAATGTTATTTAAATTAAAAAAAAAAGTGACAAGTTACAAGATGAAAAAGGATGTGAAATCATGAACATAAGTTGGAAGTCAAAAAATCTAAAATAATCTAAGTAAGAAGCCAACCAAATTAACACAGGGCAAAACTTAAGGGCACACAACTAGAAAAAACACCTAAAACTAAGCACAAATACATGCAAAGTTGCACAACTAAAATAAATACCATACACTCCTAGGTTGTGTAAGTAGAAAGGAAATCAATAAGAATCCAATTTGAATGCCAAGCTGCAAATAAATAAACAATGTTGATGTGAAATCTATGTGACCAAACATGAAAGCATGCATCTAAGTCTTTTAGTCTACAAGATAAAGGACACTCCTAGAACAAACCTTCAAAGTGATAATGGAACTAATAGAACCAATTTTAAAGGAGGTCTTAATATTAATTTAATTATAAAGGTATCTTCTTTACTCATTGATAATAGTTGGATTCACAAATATAAATCCATTATTTGAAGTCTTTAGGAAATAGGAAAATAAATATAAATGCATAAAGGTTCATTATTCAAAATCAAAGGAATTTAATACCATCAATGGGTAAATCAAAAAATAAATTTATTTATTTGTTTCTATAATATTATTAATAAGTAAAAGGAGGCTCAATACGCTACATGGTTCAAACATAGGTCTGATTTCATCCATAAACCCTTCCTTCAATTTATAGTGAGTATTACCTAGATTTGTTTTAGCATTCAAAACATTTAGATTTTTATGTTGATTATACAAATCGTAATATCACTCCTCATTCACATTTTAAGTGTTCATGAGTTTGAATCATGTGGTGGGATTTAACACCTTTATAATTGAATATGTGTATAGTGTCAATTAATAGACTTGGCATGCTATTAAGGTAATAAATTGATTCTCTTCTCCAAATTATAATATGAAAGAATCTAAATCTATTGCTAGCAGATAACTCACTTGGTGAATGGAGTCAATATATTATTTTTAACCAAATCATGAATTGGCATTCTCTTTAAGGATAATACATACACTATCTTAGCTTTTAGTCTATTTATAACTTATTCAACATGAATTAGATGTTGATATGTGTTGGTTGAATATTTTGTCGATCAACGTACTGATAAACAATAAGGTCTAATCAGCCAAAGTAGGAAGATTGGTTGTCCAAATGTGTAGGTTTACCACATCAAAAGGGGATTAATCTCTCCTCTCATTAAGGGGAGGTTGCCTATAGATATGCTATATATAAAAACTAGAAAATAATACTTAAGGGTAGGATAAACCATCCATCTCTCTTTTTTTAGAGATGATGCATGAAAATTAAAGGAAAAACTCAAGGGAAATGATAGAAAGAACTCCTCTTATTTTAGAAGTACTATTCAGTAAACCACAAGAATACTCCTGGTAGTAAATGCAAAAAGTAACCAAGGACGTAGTAACCAGCAAATTGAGTTGTAGCACAAAGTCTCCACCTGAATTGCCCAAGAGTGAGATACGAAGGACAATGAGGGCACAAAGTCATCCCAAGGTCCTTTACATAGAAATAAAAATAAAACACACTAAAAGTAATAATGGGGGCACAAATTCTCTCCACAGTTAACTTTAGGACACCTTCCTGACTACTTTCACTAATTCTATTTGTTGAATTAAAGGAACAAAAAATATATTAAGGAAAAAGACATAAGAACAATTTACCCAACAACAAAGATATCACAGGACAAAGTCTAAAAAGTCACTTGCTTTCTTATTCCAATAACAAAATATGATTACCAATCTAAGCTCAATGTCTCAGTAATGCCTTTCAATTTGCGAAGAGTTTCATTTATGATTGTCAGAGAGAGATCCATTTACAATATAAGAGAGTCCCTTATATAGCCTCTTCAAGAAGGACTTGGGAATAGTAACACATCATGTTGCATTGAAATTTGTTAAGAAGATAGGATGGAATTTAGGGGCATCTACCCATTTGCTTTTCTCAATGCAGAGAAACAAGTCATGCTATTGAAAGTTTGCATCTTTCAATGTCCACCTGGAAATTTGATCCTTCTTCATCATTCCTCCTTTTTGGTTAATTGAATCGGGTCCTTGATTCAATTTTATTCTCTATTATTTAGTCACTTCCTGCTGGTCTTGGCCTCAAAGCCTTTGAATGCATTCAGGTCTATAGATTTACAACTAGAAGGATCAACAGATATTTCATTGTCATAACTTTGACGTCTGCAGGCACGTCACTTTCCTCAATAATTCCTTCAGTTTTATCATTTGAGTTTTCCCAGAGGGGACCTACCTTTTGAGCCTTAATAAATGATCCAATTTGGGTCGGGAAGAGCCCCCTGCAAGGGTATCTACCCTTCGAGTGGTCTTCGGATGGCCTTTAGGCTTCTTTATTCTGGTAGGTTGCTAAGTCCTTTGTTTTGCATCCTCTCGAAGGGAAGGTGACCCTTCATCTTTGGGGGAGTGTCTTTTAAGTTGGTAGAAAAGAGTCCCTCGCAAGAGCACCTACCCTTTGGTAGCCTTTTGGCATCCTTCAGAGCTTTCCCGTGGGTTTTTTCCATAGACACTTTCCCGCAGGCTTTTTCTGTGGACATTTTCCCGCGGAAAAAAAGTCCGCAGACATTTTCCCGTGGACAAAAAGTCTGCATAATTGTTTTGATCAATTTTCCTTTTGTCTTTGAAGTTGTGGGAATAAATCCCAAAGGAATTTTCAAAGACAAAAGGAAAAGTGATTGGAACAATTCTGTGGACTTTTTGTCTATAGGAAAATGTCTGCGAACTTTTTGTCTGCATGAAAATGTCTGGGAAAAAATCTTGTAGGAAACTGTCCACAGAAAAGACCCATGGGAAAGCTTCGAAGGATGCCGAAATGCTGTAGAAGAATCTCGAAGGTTAGGTGCCCTTACAGGGGACTCTCAGATGCCAACTTGAAAGACATTTCCCCAAAGCCGAAGGGCCACCTTCCCTTCGGGAGGATGCAAAACAAAGGACTTAGCAACCCACCAGAATAAAGAAGCCTGAAGGCCATTTGAAGACCACCCAAAGGGAAGATACCCTTGTGAGGGGCTCTTCCTAACCCAAAGTGGATCATTTCTTAAGGCTTGAAAGGCAGGTCCCCTCTAGGAAAGCTCAAATGACAAAACTAAAGGAATTGTTGAGGAAAGTGACGTGCCCACAAATGTCAAAGTTACGACAATGAAATAGCCATTGATCCTTATAGTTTTAAATCTACAGACCCAAATTCATTTAAAGGCTTTGAGGCCAAGACCAGTAGGAAGTTTCTAAACAACAAAACAACAAATTGAATCAAGGACCCGATTCAATTAACCAGAAAAGGAGGAATGATGAAGAAGGATCAGATCTCCAGGTGGACATTGAAAGATGCAAACTTTCAATAACGTGACTTGTTTCTCTGCATTGATAAAATCAAATGGGTCGATACCCCTAAATTACAACCTGTCTTCTTAATAAATTTAAATGCAACATGATGTGTTATTTTTCTTGAGTACTTCTTGAAGAGGCTATATAAGGGACTCTCTTTTATTGTAAATGGATCTCTCTCTGACAATCAAAAATGAAACTCTGCCCAAATTGAAAGGCATTACTGAGACTTTGAGCTCAGATTGTTGATCATATTTTGTTATTGGAATAAGAAAGAAGAAACTTTTCAGACTTTATCCTGTGATATCTTTGTTGTTGAGGAAACTGTTCTTATGTCTTTTTCCTTAATATATTTTTTGTTCCTTTAATTCAACAAATAGAATTAGTGAAAGTAGTCAGGAAGGTGTCCTGAAGTCAACTGTGGAGAGACTTTGTGCCCCCATAATTGCCTTTAGTGTGTTTTCTTTTTATTTTTGTGTAAAGGACCTTGGGAAGACTTTGTGCCCTCATTGTCCTTCGTATCTCACTCTTGGGCAATTCATGTGGAGACTTTGTGCTACATCTCAATTCACTAGTTACTACGTCCTTGGTTACTTTTTGCATTTACTACCAGGAGTATTCTTGTGGTTTGTTGAATAGTATTTATGAAAGAAGAGGAGTGCTTTCTGTCATTTCCCCTGAGTTTTTCCTTTGATTTGCATGTATCATCTCTGAAAAAAGAGAGATGGATGGTTTATCCTACCCTTGAGTGTTATTTTCTATATATATATATATATATATATATATATATATATATATATATATATATATATATCATATCTATAGGGAACCTCTCCTTGATGAGAGGAGAGATTAGTCCCCTTTTGTTGTGGTAAACCTACACATTTGGACAACCAATATTCCTACTTTGGCTGATCAGACCTATTTTGTTTATCAGTACGTTGATCAACAAAATATTCAACCAATAGTTTTTGGCGACTCCAATGGGAATATACATAATTTTGTGCAATTTGGAACCTCAAGTTTCAGATTTAAACATCACATGTGTCTTACCCATTATCATTATAACCCTTATCCATTACAGACTCTGGTGACTCCATTTCATGTCTTACCTATTATTCATTATAGCCTTATCATCTTCCTCCACCTCCATTGTTTTTTTTGGTCTGCAAAACTAGAACTCTTGGGAAAGAGTGTGCAGTTTGAAACCTCAAGCCTCAAGGTGAAGTTGAGCCAATCCTTTTCCATTTTTGTTTTGTAATCTAGCCACTCTATCCAAATTTGTTATCTCTATTTTTCTTAATTAAATCATGACAGTTTGAGGCCCCTAGGATAACTCTTTTGGCCCACTCAACTTGACTCCA
Source organism: Torreya grandis (assembly GCA_037957365.1). Classification (NCBI taxonomy): domain Eukaryota; kingdom Viridiplantae; phylum Streptophyta; class Pinopsida; order Cupressales; family Taxaceae; genus Torreya; species Torreya grandis. Next base: position 8,149,318 of record JARHVA010000085.1, read on the forward strand.
CCTTTGCATGAACTCCCACATACTTCAAGAAAGAATTTCACCAAATTCTTTGGTGATGGGATAGTTCATCCTGATGAACACATTATAGCCTTTAGCATAGCCTATGGTTTTATAGGGGTGGAATTTGAAGACATGGTAGTCAGGCTTTTTGTGGAAACCCTACAAGGTGTTGTTGCAGACTAGTTCTACCATCTGCAAGCTGGATCAGTGACTAATTGGGATACACTCAAAGCCAAGTTTGAAGCAAGGTTCAAGTCCACAGAAGATGCACATGCCTTACTGGCCTAGCTCACTGAGATGAAGAAAGAGCCTCATGAGCCTATGAGGGATTTTATTGCTAGGTTTGACAAGCTGAGGCACAGGATTCCCATGGTCACCCAGCTGACACCTCAGAACCTCAAATGCTTCTTCATTAATTCACAACTGCCTGAAGTGAGTTTTTTACTAAGATGAGTTGGCCACATATATCTTGCCTTTAGCTCAACTTTTGGCCATCGAGGTAGAATATGACCTTATCTTGGTAGGAAAGATAAGGAGAGACCCAAACAGAGGCAAACCCTTTTCATCTTTTGAATACTCACCCACAGTCACCACTGACCCAATGGTACAAAACCTGGCAAATGAATTGCTAGCCTTGAAAAGGCAAATGGCACAAGGTATGTCTTTCGATCCTCTATATAAAGATATACCAAGGAGGACATTCCCTAATCAGCCATATCAAAGCAACGCTACCAAAAGTCAAGGGCAACAAAATCATCTTCCTCCCCTAGAGAGGAACCTTGCCCTTGAAGCACCTCCAACAAACTCGGTAGTTGGATATCTAGAAATGGAACATGTTTCCTATTTCTAACCTGAGTTTGAGCAAGAAAATGGTGTTGATCTCTTTAGGAAGGATCTAGAAGAATCAGCTGGTGACTCCCACATTGGTTTTATAAATTACTAGGATGAACCCAGAAGTTAAGGTGAAGTAATCAAAGGATCATACGTAGTATTCACCCAGTCTGAGAATTGGTCAGCTCAACAGGATGACAAAGAGAAGATAGAAGACCAACCCCAACTAAAAATTTCAATTAATGAGTAGAGAACCCCTCTTCCATTCTAGCCAAAGGACCTAGTGATTGCCAAAGAAGTAAGTACATCGAACATCTATGCACCTTCTACGTCAACTTCACAAACCAGTCCTCCCCCTCCCAAAAACCAAATGGATGAACTCCCATCCTCTCTTCCAAATCCATCTTAGTCATTTAACATGATTGATCATGTCAAGAAATCCAAAATTTAAATGATTGACTTTGAATCCCTGCAAGCCAATACTGAGAAATTAAACATTGGTGGAGAACCAGATGTGGACCTATCTAAGGCAAATATTATGGTTACCCAAATGTTAGCCCCTGCTACTCAAATTCTATTTGAGCATTCAGGTACGGGTAAGTACTTATTGACCACAGAGGATGCTCATGTCTTAACTGATGAAAGTCTTGTAGCTGGCAATCCAGGATTTGATCCAAACAATGCATTAAAAGAATTAATAGGGTGTAGTAAAAATCAAGAAGGATATTCCATCTCTGATGAAGAGAAATCTGATAGAAGATCAGCTTTTGATGATGCTTGGATCTTGGAATCTGATGGCAACATTTCTTCCACAGCTGGATACGGATCTTTGTTGCTCAGATTAAAAATTGCTCAAGATGAAGAGATCAAAACCCTTCACACCAAAGGAGGTGCTGAACTAATGGTTTGTCAGGGGTTTGATGCTGAAAAACAAAGCATGTGTTGGACTGGACCAGTAGAATAACAAGTTATGATGGTGGACCATACTACAGTATTCCAAAGTTAGCAAGAAGAACTCTTCGTAGGGAGAGCAAAGAGTTATGGTTTTTAGTTTAAAGACCATGTCTTGCCATGGAGCAATAAGAAGAAAATTCCAAGAGGAAGACGCAAAAAATTGGTTTCCTAGTGGAATGTTCCATTTTCTCATCACTGTTTCTGGGGGTAAAATGATTTCTTACTAGTTTATCAAGATGGCACACTCTTTTATCTACCTCACAATGGGCAACATCTGAAACACTTCAACTCTTGAAGTATTAGATCATTACATCTATATATATGTATATTTGTATAGTTTTTAATTCTATTTTGTTTTGTTTGTTTTCTTTTTGATGCCTTTCATTTCTGGGTAGCATTACTCCATAGCCCAATGGCATACTTCAAGTCACTGGAGATTCTAGATTCTACTCCCTTCAATTCTTTCTTTACAATTGATAGAAGTTCCCCAAGTAAAGCCAACTGTTGTCCCCCAAAAATATCACTCATTTTTGGGATAACATTTGAACTATTTTGGTCTTACAGACCAAAATTGTCTCTTCCCTTTTCAAAATTTGTCCTGGGCATTCAAATTCCTTATTTTTTAAGCTTCTCAAAAATCTACAGACTCTGCAGGCTTGAATCTATGGACTCTATAGGCTTGAATCTATGGAATCTACAGGCTTGAATCTATGGACTCAGCAGGAAAAGAAAATCTACGGACTCAACAGGAAGAGAAATCTATGGACTCTGCAGGAAAAGAAAATCTACAGACTCTGTAGGCCAAGTTCAATGGGCTTTATAGGTTGATTTCTATGGGCTCTTTGAAGGTTATAGAAAACTACGGACTTGGTTTCTATAGACTCTGAAAGCATGTTTATTTCTACAGGTTTAAAGGCTTCTACAGGGGGTTCAATCAAAAGAATCAGTGTCTAACACTTAGTCATTTTCAAGATTGGTTTAGTGCCTTGGTTCAATAAAAAATGTCCATTGGCAAGCATCTAAGCAAGGATCCAACCATTGAACCATTGAACCTCGAACCATTTTGGTTCAATAGGTTCAACAAGTTCAAAGTTTCAACATCAGCAACAAGAGTTCAATCGCTTCTATGTTCAAAGACTTCTACAGTCAAGTTCAAACGTCTTCTACAAGCAGGTTCAATCAAAGTTCAACAAGTTTTTGAGACTTGAACCATTGAACCATTAAAGGTTCAATAGGTTTAAAAGCTCTCGACACAACTGTGAAGTTTAATCAACAAAGTTCATCTCTTTGGTTCAATCAAATGGTTCATCAGCTTGGTTCAAAGGCTTTGTTTGAACCATTGAACCAAAGCTTGGTTTAACGGTTGGTTCAATGCTTTAGTTCATTCAGTTAGTTCACTCAGTCGGGTCATCAATCAGTTCATCAGCTTGAACCATAAGCTTAGTTCAAAGCTTGGTTCATCGACTTGGTTCACGGCTTGGTTCAAAGCTTGGTTCATCAAGATGGTTCAAAGGAGCATTTCAAAGGAGTGGTTCAAAGAAAAAGTTCAAAAGAGCCTCCCAAAGGACAAGTACCCTTGCAAAGGGCACTTGGTTGACAAAAGTAGCCTTTGGAAGGGTCTTTTTCAAAGAAGCCACAAAGGTAAGATCTTTCAGAATTTTATCTAAGGCAATCGAAAGACAAAGGGATTACCTTTGGGAAAAAGACTTAAGGCAAGAAACAATTCTTTCTGACTTTTGTCTGAAGAAATTCCTTTAGACAAAATTTGTCCCCCAAAATATCACTCATTTTTGGGACAAAAATATGCTCAAAGAGGCAATTATTTAACAACCTCTTGTTCTATAGTTAACTAGATATAGATAGGTACACTATTTATTTAAATATATATAGTATATATCAAACATGTAGGTCAACCATCACAGATTCTACGCCTATGAATATAATATTTATTACATTATTTAATGACCAAGGGTCTATATTATAATTTTTTAGAGTGGAGAACCAAAGTCCTTCATGTAAATAGGTTATAGTTATGAATCTCACTTCATAAGTATAAGATTACATTAACACGAAAAGAGTAAATATAATATGAAATACCATATTAATACTATTTAATGCATCTCACTAGAGATAAGAATGACTAAGGTTCATTAAAATATTAATCTAAGTAATTTATTTAACCAAAAAATTCATAATATAAAGGATTCTAATAAGGTTACCTATAGTACCATGAACTGCTACATATTTCAAAGGAAATAGAACACAAATGTATAACCTATTTCCTTTAATTATTTTTAAAATTAATATGCATTCCTTCATGTCTTAAATAATTAGATTATTATAAGTAATCCATTTTAAACATTTTAGATATCACAGAGGATTAGAAGTAACATGATGTAATCAGCCTTAACATTAATCAATCAATAATTAAATATCCTATTCAAAAGAATTTAATGCAAGATACACATCAGTTGAAGGAGAATATGGATAAATATAGAATCAAATTGAATAAGATGGAGGAGGAAATATATTTGATGAAAGAGAATATATAAGTTATCATTATGATTAATAACAACAATACCATCAATATTAATGAACCAAAAGTGGAAGTTAAGAAGAGAAAAGTCATGTAAACCCATGATGCTCCTATTAGGAAGACTAGGATAAAAAATAAGAAGAAAGAGGTCAAACAAGTGCAAACTACTGAAGATATTTTATAAATAAGATCAAAGCATTGCCATAACAAATCGAATCAACCAAGAGTATTAAATATATGTCTGATTAATGAGGATTATGGCTCTTTTTCTATCTTTTTATTGTTTGGTAGCTATTCATTTGTTGATGTTTCACTAATGTAACATTGTATATTAGGTTTGAAGGCTAGCCATTTTTTTTATTTTGTTAAGCTACATTGTTTAATATATAGTGGGATTGTAAAAGATTTTGGGATCCTTTCCGAACCCTAATTTTAACACTAAAAATAAAATCATATCTATAATTATCATATCATACTTCTTAAGAACTGATTAGAGTACATTTTAATTTAAAACATGTGCACATGTTTATTAGATATTGCATATTGATCTCTAGAGTTCATCATGATCAAAATTATATACTTTTGATTATTTTTTTTAGAGTTATGATCCAAATAGATACCCACATGGTCTTTACACATAGTCCATATGGTGAAATTGAAGAATCCATTTCATTATTCCATTATATAGTTTTAACATTCTCCACTGATACAACATAGTCTGGTTAGAAACTAGAGCATTCAAGATGTTTCCCAAGATTATACATCCGCTAAACATATTGATTAATATTTCCTTTTCCCAAAAATCTACATATGCCTTATACTAAATAGGCTAAATACAACTGAGTATCTATATATATTGTGATACCCTATATCAATGTGAATTTTTCACACTGGAGACTCTATTCTCCATTGACTAAATTGTTACATAAAATTTCTATCATTCAAACTAACTTTCCAAATCCATAATTATGTATCTTATTCTTAGGGTTGTATTATACATATATTTTAATATTATTTTCCTTTATCAAATAGTCCTTGTGATCTTTTACTACTTGAAATACTTATAGAAAATCTCATTAATTATGACATTATAGTTCATGTTGTTTTCTAATCTCAATATTGATTGTAGTTACATTTTATTATGTTCATGTTAATTTCATCCACATTGTAAGTTCAGTTTTCATTTATTGTAAATGGTCTCCATTCATTCCTCAAGTTATCTACACTTAAATATTCTCGTATGCATTTTACATATTATTTGTATTCAATATTTTTATTGAGTAGATGAATTATTGTGGGTGTCCTAATCATAATTAATATCTAGCTACCATCTTCCTTAGGCTACTCATACCTCACTTGAAA
>JARHVA010000085.1:8160000-8190000 GCA_037957365.1 Torreya grandis
CTATCCCTAGTAATCCCTAATCACTCCCTCATCATCCTTAATTAATCCCTCATTGACATTCATTATCCTTTATCATACCTAGTCACTCACTCATCATTCCTCATCATCCCTAATCACTCCCTCATTGACCCTCAACATCCCTCATCATCTTTAATCACTCCTTCATTGTCCCTAATCACTCCTTGATTATCTCTCACAAGCCCTAATCATTGATTCATCATCTTTAATCAATATCTCTTCATCCCATATCTTTTGTAATCACTCCTTTATTGACCCTCACCATTCTTAATTATTTATAGTCACTCCCTCATCATCTCTAATAAATCCCTAATTTACCCTCACCATCCTACATCATCCTTAATCACTACTTCATCATACCTCATCATTCATCACCTCTAATCACTCCCTAATTAATCCTCACCATCACTCATCATCCCTAATCACTCCCTAATCCTCTTTAATCACTCCCTCATTGACCTTCACCAACACTTATCATCCCTATTGACTCCCTCATCATCTCTACTAAATTATTTTTTATCCCTCATCATCCATAATCATTCCATCTAATACCTTGATGGTGGTATTTTTTTAGGGTTTAACAATGTTAAGAGTTACAAGTGGATATTTGAGTGGTAGAATAAAATATAAAACATAGTGATCAAAATGATGTGGAGGTAAATTTGAAACATAAATATCTAACACCTATGATAAACTATGGGCCTATTATAAATGTTGTAATTTATAATTGAAAATATACCAAAAAAATATAAGAAAGTAAAACCACCATAGAACAAAAAATGGGAATTAAATACATAAGGATCACCAAGATATGTGATTTCCTAAAACCAATTAATTGCTTTCCATATGAGGACATTTTATGATATGAATAATTACATTAAAGGCCTTCTATTTGTATATTAATTGATTGATTCATCATACAAGAGAGTGGAAAATAATTTTCAAATGATTAGTTTAAGAAGTATAAGATTATAAAGTGGTGATTAATTCATAAATTCAATATTCAATCCAATGAACAGTGTCACACTATGAACTCTCTACTAGTACATCTCAAGAAGTGGGTACAAGTTATCTAGAATTATAAAAAGGTAAGTAGATAATAGATTATGAACCCAATAATATGGTCAGTACTAAAAATATCTCTACTTCCCTCAACAATAAATTATATGAACTAAAAATATTGTCTCATTAATAAATGTAGACCAATGGTGAGACAATAAACTTCATCATTTCCAATGGAAGACAAAAGAATTTAATTTCTCCTAAATCTTTTTTTTTAAAATTTAAATTGAAATTTATACATCATCCATAACCATATGATAGTGTATGGTTTAGTGTAGGCCTTGAGAAATGGATCGCCTAGTAGTGTCACTTGGTGTACAAAATCAAACTTTTTAAATATGCAATCCTTTTTGGCATCTCGCCATTAGAGGTGTGTAATGTTTTACATATGGTGAACCATATATTTTCCATTATTTATTTTATGTTAACTCATGTAATAAATTCATTAATTTAATGATGTTGAACAACATCCTCAGAGCTTTTACCTATGTAATTTTTAAATCTACCTTGATGACATCTTAATCTTTAGAAAACATGGGATGAACATCTACACCATGATGAAATAGTGTTTCAAATTTTACAGAAATATATTTTTATGATAATATGAATAAATGTTCATTTTCCATGCAAGAGATAAAATATTTGGCACACATTACACACATAAGGAGTGCATGTGTGAACCTAACCAAGATTAAAGTTATACAAGAATGGGAAATATTAAATAAATTTGCATCCAATTCAAATCTTCTTAGAATTAGAAAATTATACAATATATTTGTGTTTAATTTTTATATTTTGAACCAAAATACCAAAGGTGGAATCAAATAAAGTTTCATCTAGTTAACTGCACAACAAAGATAATTCAATTAAATAAAATTTAGACTCTATTTTGTGTTAATAATTATGTTAATTGACTATAAATTTGAAAGATCATCCAATTTATTCAATAATAAAATTGACTATCACAAATGGGTATTGACAATACAAGTCATAAAAAAGAGTTAATTTATATTATAATGGATTAAATAATATATTATTTGAATCCAATATATCTTTAGAATATATACTTATGTCAAATGGCGAGGGATGGTGAGGGTCAATGAGGGAGTGATTAGTGATGATGATGGATGAATAAATATTTATAAGGATTATGAGGTGAAGAGGGAGTGATTAGCGATGATGAGGGATGGTGATAATCAATGAAGGAGTGATTAGGGATAATAATTTTGAGTGATTATAGATGATAACAGATAATGAATGTCATTGAGGGAGTGATTAGGGATGATGAGGGATGAAGAGGGAGTGGATAGGGATTAGGAAGAGATTAAGGATGATGAGTGATGAGGAAATATTGATTAGGGATGATGAAAGATGGGGAAGGAGTGATTAAGGATAGTGAAGGTCAATGAAAGGTTGATTATGGATGATAAAAGAGTCATTAAAGATGATTAGGGATAGTGAGGGTCAATGAGGGAGTGATTAGGGACAATGAACAATGATTAGAGAAGGATTAGGGGTAATTAGGGATGAGTATGAAGTGATTAAAGATGATGGAGGGATTATGAACAAGTGAAATTAACACAAACTAGTTATTTGATGTGTGTAGGTCATAAATATAACCTACACTACCCAAATCACACCACTTTGGATCAAGTTCAAAGTGAGTAGTTTTAAAACATAAATTTTGACAAACCTGAGACTTTTATAAATTTTGAAAATCAATCTAGAACGCATAAAATTTTGAAAATTTACTATATGTTTACCAAAAATGGACATCAATTGTAAAATTTATGTACTAAAAACCAGAGGTTTAATACATAAACCCTAAAAATGTCTAAGTGTTGAGTATAATGGATTTTGAAAAACTAATTTTTCATATTGTAAGGCATGAAACTATAAGACCAAATCTATTATATGTTAAGTGACCTTAATTTCTTATAGATGATGAGGTATGATAAGGGATGAGGAGGGAGTGATTAAGAATGATGACAGATAGTGAGGGTCAATGAGGGAGTAATTAGGTATGATGGAGTGATTAGAGATGACTAAGGATAGTGAGGTTTAATGAAGGAGTGATTAGAGATAATGAAGAATGATGAGAGAGTGATAAGGGATGATAAAGAATGAGCAGAAAGTGATCAAGGATTAGGGAGAAATGATAAACAAGTGAAATTAACACAAAGTGGTCATTTGATGTGTACAGGTCATTAGTGTGATCTATGATACCCCAATCACACCACTTTGCATGAAATTCAAAGTAAGTGGTTTGAAAACTTTAATTTTGACAAACCTAAGAATCTTAGAAATGTTAGGAATCAATTTAAAAGGCATACAAACCTAAAAAATGACTATATGTTTACCAAAAATGGATATTAATTGCAAAAATTATGTCCTTAAATCCCTAGGTTTAATACTTAGCCCTTGAAAATGCCTAAGTATTGACCTGATTGGATTTTGAAAAACTATTTTTCAAATCATAAGGCATGAAATTAAGAGACTAAATCTATTAGATGCTGAGTGACCTAAATTTCTTGTATTTACTAAAATAAATTTAAATGTCAAATTATACTTAACATTTAGTAGTAAATATAAGATTTTGGCCAAAATTACATTCATGTGCAACTCCCAAATATTTTAAGGTGTTGAGAATATATAATGTGATTGTGTTAATAACATTATCATGGTATTAATGCAATTATAATATTAACATTATCTTGGTATTTTAATTTGAATTCAATTCCCATGTCTTTTGGCTTAGGAATGATTTGGATTCCCAAGCCAAAGGCTTGGACTATGAATGGATAGCCGAGTTTTGAAAGGTATGAAAATAAATAACAAATTTTAACTTTGATTTCCAAATACACTAAGAATTTCAACATGAATATTAAAAAACATGATACCGTCATGATGAGCACACTCTCGTCTTTTAAAAAAATTGATTTTTATAAATTTTGGACTAATTTAAGGTTTTAAACTATGTTGATTTCTAACTATGCCTTTCTTAGGCCACTACATGCCGTAAACATGCATGCCTATACATCTTCATGTAATTTTCCTTTCGTTTATCCAAGTGAAAAACAAATAATATGGAGACCAAGTAGGTGTAATTGTACACACTTTACAAAAAAAGAGATTTTCATTTTGTTGAGGTAGTTAGGTATGTCTCACAGATATCTATCCATTTATTTATAAAAATTTTAGGATCTGTTTACTTGTAAAATCAACAAAAAAATTATTCATTGAAAAAAGAGAAGATCTAATCTAAATTTTTCCTAAAGGATTTCAAATAATATTAAATGCTGCTAAAAAAATAGTACACGTCACAGCCATCTATCTACTATGTTTTTTGAAAAAATAGTATTTATTCTTCAAATTTTAGATGTTTGACCAAGTTATACTTAAATATTTTTTAAAAAATAGTGTTTTAGAAGCTAGACATGAAATTATACATTTCATGTTCTTACACCATCTTAAAATTTTGAGTGAAGATATCTCAAATTATCTATATAAATTATTTTTTTTGAAATTTTAGAAAAATTATGTGCACGGGTAGGCCACTTTTTGTCCCCAAACTTTGTGTGTTTACCCATATATAATAAATATATATTAACTAGACTAATTGAATCATAACATAATATATTACCAATTTAGTCTATTCATGAGGGAGACACCTTGTAAATTAGGATAATTACATCCTTATGTTCAAATGTTATAGTAGAGGATCTTACTCAAGTAATTTTGACATACTTGTTAATAAATATTATGATCATATGACATAAGACTAAGATTATGAGACAATTGATTCTCAAACTTATTTTGATCCTCTAATTTGTGTCAGATTAATTGATGAGCTTTAGTCAATCAGTGGGTTAAGATGTGACTACTTATCTTTGTGAGCCATTGTCATATGATGACCATGTTTCAAAATAGATGTGCATATATGTATATTATTTTTGGAGACATGGATAGAGTTTTATAGTATTATAGATATCACTATAATTTATTTAAATAATAGCAAAGATATAGTTTCTATGGTAATGTTATTATACTCTTGAATCGTTAATAATATATCCATGATTGATATAATTATAATCTCTAAATTTATACTATGCCTATGTTTCAAACACTAGTAGAGACTACGTACTATTTTGTATCACAATAGTGTTATACAAACATGTCGATAGGATTAAAATTACAGAATCATATAAAGATGAAATGTATAGATTGTGTAGAGTTTAAATTAATAAAAAGAATTTTTTGAATGCCTTATATGGTGGTTTTGAGTTAGAGTTTATTTTATTCCATGTTGAGAACTAGCAGTTAATAACAAGAAAAAAAATTTGATTTATAGAGAGGTTTATTTGATTTTAGTACTCAAGTTATATCTTTAAGGTTGATGGTAGTCCAGATTGTGAAATCTTGTAAAACATTGTGTATAAATGACTATTAGTATATTTATGCAAATAGAATTGAAAACTTATGTGTGGTACATATTGTGAGATTATTAATATGGAAAAGTATTTAGACTTTTATAACAGAAAATAGTGCATCCTGATGTGTGCCTAGATATTATATTTTCTTATGATTACTTAATTTATAATATAAGCTAAGGTATACCTGGATGGCATAATCTTGTAACTGCTTGATTAATATTTATAAGTCTAAGATTATTTGTTCATATTTGAGTAGAGTGCTTATACACAATGATTGATGATATTATGGGATGCCATAGAGTTATACAGTATTAAAATATGTTATACTTAGATGGTACATACCATAATCATTATGTCTAGACACACACCTATGTAAATTTATGAATGTTAATTATTACTATGAATAGTATGCTTTGTAATAGTTAGTAGGATATTATGTATGCGTACATATAACCTTTGAGTGTGTAATGAATGCTAGGATGCAATAGTATGTGTTTCGTGGAATCTAGACTTGCTTTAATTACCATTATGTTGAGCATGTTGTGTGTTATAATGTCTATAAGTATTTAAAATGAATAAATCTTGGGGTTAGATTGTATTTAGTGAGAAATTAGCATTTCTTGAGTATGTTTTACATGTTGGTGTGATATCTTGAAATTAAATAGATTTTTTTATGATACATTGTATGTTTATTTTTAGAAATCATACAACAAATGAGTACTTGCTTATTTTTCTAGATTCTTGCACTGTCACTATCTACTCATCCATGTAGGGAGGGCCATTCTATGATGGGATTAATATAGGAGATTTTTGGTTTGTGGTTGGTGTAGAAAAACAATCGAATAATGTTCTCCCTCACCATAACAATTATACTTTTGAGATAACTATTGAGATTGACACAGATACTAGAGAGATCAACGAACTCATGTTGTAGGGAGCCATGTATCTTATATATGCACATTGTATTGTTTTGTATTTATTATTAAAAACATTATTATTGAAGAATTTTAATTACCTATTTACTGTGAATTAATAGTAGTGGTTGTGTATTATATCAGTAGTGGGTGGATACTTATAATTAGTTTATATGTTTGTATTATAATATGTTTTCAAATATTAATAGTGATCAGTGACTATTATATGTCACATGCTTATTTATAGTTATCACTCTTAGAGTATTTTGATATGATCACTGATTAGATTCTCATGGTCTAATCTATTATTAGCATATGTATTTTTTTTTTAAATATGTTTTGTTAGTTAGCACCAAACAAAATTGTTACATGTCATATTAGATCTAGGTTTGAACTCTAGGACCTAATGAGTCTATTAGTATTTTCTTATCTTTTTATTGATCAGAAAAGAGAATTGTGAATGTGTGTGTGGTACATTAGGTGTGTACCGTAAGAGAATTCATACCCACCTTAGATTTTTTAAAGGGTTGGTTTATCAAGTGTATTGTTAGTGATAGTTATTTAAGGTGTTTGGGTAGGTAAGTACATAGCATAGTTAATGAGTTGTGAATAAAAGTTCCCTACCATATTAATGATCATTTATATTTAACACCTCAAGTGTGATTACATCTTTTTTGGTAATTGAGTCACCTTTACCATTTGTATTTTGTGTTGTGAGTGTTTTAAAAATCATGGAGTGTTTCTCACTTAGGTATTTATGCATTCATTATTATGACTTATATACACTAATCCTAGAGTGGGAATTATTTTTAAGACCATTTTTTAGTTTGGTACAATATAGTGCAATGGGAATTTTCTTGTAGTGGAGTGTAAATGTCTTGGTTGAGAATTATTTTGTGTTAGGAGTTTATTTATGAGTAGTTTCCTTATGTTTGTAGAAGTATATTATGATACTACACTTACAAGAATGTAAGTAAGTAGGGATTTGGTAACTTGGGTTGTGGCATTTTATTTTACCATGAGAGGGTATGTAGGAATTTTATGTTTGAGATATTAGTTCTCTACTTTCTACTTGTGACTTTTAAGAGTCACTATTTTATCTAATTTTTTAACTTGACAATGACTAATGGTGAGCCTTGAATTTAAATTAATGTTAATTGATTAAAATTATCATGTCATTATATACCTTTGTTTAGACTAATATTATTCTCTTTTTGAATCATGTTGTTCTAAAGAGTTATTTATGTACCTTTTATCAAGGGCAAGTAGGGTATGTGATGTGTAGAACATCTTGGTAGTCTAAAAAGGTTGAGATAAAATTTTAACTTGCTATGTAATAGCCAAGAAAGTAGGGATAAATTATCTTTCTTATCAATTTATAAGGTTGTCAGGATGGTGTGATCCTTAGCCTTTGTATGTTATGTTAAATTTAACATTATTTCCTCTTAACTATGAATATAACACTATAGGTTAAGCTATGATACTATTTGTGTTGGGTAAGTGAAAAAATAATGAAATTATAGAATGATTGTATGATTTATATTATATATAAGTACATATAGAATTATTTATCATATATTATTAATTTATATGATTTGCTAGTATAGAATTGTGATTCATAGAGCCTTATGTGCATTTTTGAGGTCATTAGGTCATAGAGACCTTAGGGAAGAGTGGTGAATTAAAAACATGATTTCTAAGAGATAGGAGTGGATCCTAGTTAGCCTCATATTGACTTGGTAGTTACTAAGTTTATATCTAACATACAGACTTATCGAATCTAGGATTTGATAGACAGACTTGTCAAATTTAGTCATATGGCCATACACATGTATATTTTAGATGAGTATTCCATAATTTTATACACATTGAAAATGTAGTATTTTAAGTTCATATTCATCATCATACTTAATATATTTGTGGAGTAATGATAGTATTGACATGTTATACTTATCTGAAGCCATGCAGAGTAGCGATAGTATTAACTTATACACAATATTCTTGTTAAGTTCCCTAAATACTTTTGTCTAGGATGAGAAAAACACTCTCTATGTTAAAAATATGTGTAGAGGGGCTGGAAGGTTTCATGGAACTCTCATTGAACATTTATTTTTGACTTTTATGATGATTTTATGTGCTTTTGTAAAGTCAGTGAAACTTTTGTCGAGGTATATTAGGCTTGTCTTGCCAATTTTGGAGTGTGGGGAGGTCATGAAAGAACTAATCAAAATAATTGACACTTGTAAGATTAATTTGTATAATAGAGAAGTGTCATAGTGAAAAATCTTATGGAATCAATACTCTAAGGATAGTACTACTTAAAAGAACTATGATGAGTTCTATAAGTTATTTTTATATTTGTTTGCATGAGTTGATACTAGATATTATGTTTATATTCTATTAAACTCTATTTATTATTCAAAACTATTTTTTCAACAAGTGTTATCAAGACAATGATCAATTTTAAGTGGGAAGATGTTACATCTTAATTTCATATTAAGTATATTAACATTTTAGTCTAAGGATTATTATAGTTATTATTTGATTATTAGTATTTTTATTTTATCTATATGCCATATACTGGTTATGGGATACTGATATGCTGATTATTTTACATAATGGATTGATTATGTGATAGTTGTAATTTCTTATTTTTGTATATGATGAATAAATATTTTTTAATTATGCATCATTAGTTATTATATATGATGACTTAGACTAACTTCCTACTTGTCACAAAGTGGATGCAAGATTGATCCTTGTCTTAAAGTATGATATAGGGAGAGCATCGTTAGAGAGGATGGCATAAATGAGATTATTGAAAGGTGATAAAGGAACTTCTAATAACCCCACACACACACCACAATAGAATAACTTGATTAAATCTCTATTTGATCTAGATAGTTAGTTTGTTTTGAGTGCTTATATATTCTACTATAATCATGTTTTGGTTGATGCTTATGATAATCTGATTTTTTGATGTGATGTATAACTATAGTGTATAGATTTAGGCATATAATGTTGTTATATAATCATGTAGTTGATTTTGACACAAATTTCGTTGCCTAACATAGTTATAGTTTTGAATGATATTTTGTGAAATTGTTTATTTTTATTTGATGTCTTTTTGTATAAGAATTTTTATTAATGGTAAAAATTTAATTGTAGAATACTTGATTTATTGAAAATATAGATAATCCTTATGCCATGGAATTTAGTCAAAGGAGTTGTCTTGAAATAATTATTAATTGGTGGAATATATTTAATAGAGATAATTACTAGTTATAGGAAAAATTATCAATAATATTAATGCTAAATTTAGAATGAGTCCAATGCTTGATTACTTGAGAATTAAATATTTAAATTTATCATTTATGAAATGAATTAAGTAGATTTAGTAATTAACTTTGCCTTTAAACCAATAAAATTTACATACACAAATTAGGAAATTAAATTAAAGTCAAGATAGTTTTTTTTTTTTTTTAAAAAAAAAAAAGGGAAACTAAATTGCTTAGCATTGACCTTTGCATGTCAATGAAAATAAAGTGAAATAAATATTAAATCTTTAGGTTTATTAATTGAAATAAAAAGTGAAGATAATTTATTTGAGACAAATAAAATAAAAACATGCATGACTTATGGATAAAAATAATAAAATATTAAGATAGAAAAAGATGAAAACTTTTAATGATAGAGAGAAAAACTAAAAGGAGACATTAAAAAGTGGAGAAGGATGAGGATGAGGGGGCATGTTTCAGTGAATTAAGAAAAAAATAGACCCCATATATCATGATGAGCAAGGAAATAAAAAGAAGAATGTGAAGTCAATCATATGCATTGAGTTATCGAATGATATATTATTACATATTTTTGCATTACCTATGTGGGGAGTCATCTCCCATGTGTGTAGAGTTTGTAAAGAATGAAATAGTCTCTCTTGTGTTTAAGTATTAAACATGACCATCAATGTCTAACTATGCACATAGCCAAAGAAATTAAAATTGATTATTCTACATGGACATATTGTTTTGAGATAATATAATGGAAAGATCTTTTTCTTCCTGATTGTTTCCATCTGAAATAATTTCTAGACCTTTATTTTTGGGATTTAGGGACAATGTTACAGATGGTGACATTTTATGAAAAATTGTGTAAAATAAATTGGATTTAGAATCCACTCAATGAAAACATTTTACGACTTCCTTCAATTGACGGTATGTGTGATATAAGCATTGTTGAGGGGATGATAAAGAATCATGTAAAGTAGTTAAGGTGGATAATCACATTGAAATATATGAATTTTTGATCAAGTTGTGGAAGATTACAACACCTATAGATTATAATGGGAAGGAAAATAAAATAGTTTTCTCCAAGGAATTTTTTATCTACGTGGATATGGACTGTAATAGAATGATTGTTTATAACACAAATGACTTTAACTCCTGTAGATTCATGAGAATTCATGTTTATTTTGGATATAATAATTTTTCTTCCATTATTGTATGTGGTTAGATCATCGTATTAGCCAAAGCCATTTTAGGTGAAGAAGTTTGTTTGAAAGACAATGCGAAATTAAGGAAAAGGTTAGTTTTGTCTTAAATCCATGAATATGTATAGATAAATAGTAGCATCCTATAACAAATTTTCTAAGAAGTTGATTAAATTTGATAGTTATATCTTTCTAGTAGTTATGTAGATTAGAGGGGTGACTTATATTTCATAGTGAATCAATTTATCTAGAAATTTTAATGACTTACAAATACCAATAGTTTTATAGTGATATAAAGGCTTAGTTAAAGTCATTTGTATTCCATAATCAATGGTGGAATGCTTGGTATATTCTTATTGTGAGAGAATTGGTAAATTTATGAAGGAACTATGTTTCCCCTTTAATGCAAGATCAAATGTTGGGTGTAACTTTATATCTACCTCGGATTTCCATATTACAATTTGAAACCGAGTGGAATTACCATCCCAAATACTCTCTTAGCCTAGTCTGGATATAGTTTTAAGCAGTGGTCTTTTTCCCCCTTAGTCTACAACTAAAATTAGTTTATATTACATGAAATAGTTTATTTATAAAAGGCCACATTAATTACATAAACTATTTATTTGTTTTTAATTAAGTAGTTATGTTACATGACCTGAGTGTCATTTTAATCTAGTTAGTTATTTATATAGATCCTAAGGTTAGTGTTATAATATTAAGCCTTAAGCTATAGGAAGGTTAGTGTTTATTTTTTGGCATTTATATATATTGGCATAGTAAAATGATAGATGTGGGATATCAAAAAATATTGACGTATATCCATAATATTAGAAGATGTGCATATCAAACATAATATATAATAAATATATATGAAGTATACTAATTGCATCAATATATAATAACTTACCAATTTAGTTTGGTCATGAGGGAGATAACTTTTAAATTAAGATAATTACATCTTTATGATAAAATATTATTGTAGAGGATCTTACTCATGCAATTTTTACATGATTGTTAATAAAAATTATAATCATATGACATAATACTAAGACTATGAGATGATTGATTCTCAACTTTATTTTGATCCTCTAATTTGTGTTAGATTAATTGATGATCTTTAGTTAATAAGTCTATTGAGATGTGAATCCTTATCTTTGTGAACCATTATCATAAGATGACCATGCTTGAAAATAGATGTACATGATTTTTAGAGAGATGAATAGAGTTTTATAGTTTTAAGAATATCACTATAATTTGTGCAAACAATAGCAAAGATAAACTTTTCTATGGTAATGTTACTATACTCCTGAATGATTAATACTATATCCATGCTTGATATAATTATAAGCTCTAAATTTATATGATGCTTATGTTTTAAACACTAGTAGAGACTAAGCAATATATCTATAACACAATAGTGTTATGTAAACATGTTGATAGGCTAAAAACTATAGCATAATATAAACATGAAATGCATAGACTATGTAGAACTTTGTGATTGCCTTATATGGTGGTTTTAAGTTATAGGTTGTTTTATTCCATGTTCATAACTAACAAGTAATAACAAGAATGGAATTTTGATTTCTTGAGAGGTCTATTTGATTTTAATACTTAGGTTATATCTTTAAGTTTCATGGTAGTCCTAATTGTGAAATCTTATAAAACCTTGACTTGTGTCATAAATGACTATTAGTATATATATGTAGATAGCATTGAAAACCTATGTGTAGTACATAATGTGAGAGTATTAATATGTAAAATTATTTAGAATTTTATAGCATAAAATAGTGTATCATGACATGCACTTAGATATTATGTTTTATTTTGATTACTTAATTTAGAGTATAACCTAGGGTATACTCAGATGGTATAATCCCATACTTTCTTGATTAATATTTATAAGTGTAATATTTTTTATTTGTGTTTGAGTAGGGTGCTCATGCAAAATGATCTATGATATTATGGGATGCCATATACTTATACAGTATTAAAGTATGCTATACCTAGATGGTACATACTATAATCATTATGTCTAGACTCACACCTATGTAAATGTATGCATATTGGTTATTACTATGAATAGTATGTTTTGTAATAGTTAGTATGACATTATGTATGTGTGCATATAAGCTTTGAGTGTGTAATGAATGTTATGATGGAATAGTATGTGTTTCATGGAATCTAGATTTGCTTTGATTACCCCTATGTTTAGCATATTGTGTGTTATGACTTGTAGTAGGATGTAAAATGAATGAATCTGGGGGTTAAATTAATATTTAGTGAGACATTATCATTTATTGAGTATTTTTTACATGTTGGTGCAATTTATTGCAATAAAATGGGTTTTATATGATACAAAGCATGTTATGTTTTTAAAATCATATAGCACATGGGTACTTGTTTGTTTTTTTTGGATTCCCACACCATCACTATTTATTCATACATGAAGAGGGGGGAATTCCTTGATGGCATTAGTGTGGAGGTTTATTGGTCTATGATTGGTGTGTAAAATTACTTTGATGATGATCTCCCTCTTCATAATGGTTTTACTTTTGAGATGACTCATGAGATTGACATAGATACTGGAGAAATTGGGGAACTCATACTTTGAGATGCCATATATCTTATATATGCACATTTTATTATGTTGTATTTATTATTGAAATATTATTATTGAGAATTTTAATTACCTATTTACTACGGATTGAAAGCAATGGATGTGTATTGTACCAATAGTGGCTAGATTTTTGTAATTATTTTCTATGATTGTATTATGATGCATTTTCATATATTGATAATGTTCAATGACTGTTATATGTCACGTGCTTGTTCATAGTTATCAATCTCAGAGTATTTTATATGATCACTTATTATATTCTCATGATGTAATTTATTGTTAGCATATGTGTTTAAAAAAATAATAATTGTGTTTTGCTTGTTATCACCCAATAAGATTGTTACAAATATGAATCTTTCACACATTTTGTTTGGCTATTCTATAAGAGTTATAAATTTCACCATTTTCTTATTGTAAATAATGTCCATACCTCCAAAGCTCAAATTCCCACACCTTAGGTGTCAAATAGTAGAGTCATCTACCATAGTTTTTAATGCTACTACGAGCACACTTTGCATTTTCAACAAAAACATCTAATTTATTTTCATCTTGACTATTGTAATATACCTATTAAAACCAATCTTATAAAATATGATGCATTATCCATTCTAAAATCTAACTTTGTACTCATTTTAGACAAGATGCCCAATGCTAATAAGGTTGTGCTTCAACCTAGGTACATAGTATACATCTTGAATTTGCCTTTTATCATCTTTCCTGGTTTGGATAGGAATTCTTATTTTGGCCATGACAAGAACCCTCTCATTATTTATCATCTTCACCTTTGATTTTAATATCTCATCAATGTGGTTGAACATATTTTTTTCCCACTCATGTGGTTTCTATAACCACTATCCAAGTACCATGTTTCTTTACCACTTTGCTCGATAATGTTGCATGTTATGAAAAATTTTCCATCTTTAACATTATTATTAAGTTCATACTCTTATGTTTTGGATAAATTTGAATTCTATATATTTATATCAAACTCATTATTTATACACTCACTAATATAGTGTCCATACCTCTTGTAATAATAGTGTTGGATGATAGAGTTATCATACCTTTCTGTAGATCATCCTCTAGAAGTGTTGTTGCTCCTTCCTCTTTCTCTTCCATGTGACTCTTGTTGGATATGCCTTCCATTTTCATGACTCTTAAAATTTATTCCTCTTCCTCTATCATTTAGTCATGTACCCTTTCCTCTCACATTGATATTGGTCTTAAATTCTTGCTCATAGGAAGAGGTGGTTGACCTATACAACCTTTGTTATAGGTTTTAAAGGAAATCATTAGATCATCCACCATATTTTGCCTCAAATCCTTTGACTCTTATATTTAAAATACTATAAATTAAAATTTGATTGAAATGATCTTCAACACATTCTTACTGATCCAATGATCTTCAATGGTATCACCATATGTATTTATTTTATTAATAATATTCATTGTCTTTGTGAATAAGTCATTGATATAATCATTTTACTTCATTTTTAGGGTATCAAAGTATTTTATTATAAGCTAAAACTTGACAAGATTCACCATGCCACTTCTTTGATAGGAATTTTACAAAATGTCATATGCTTGTTTAGAATGGACAAATACTACTATCCTTGGATAGATTGAGTTAGATACTACCATTTGTATATAGTTGAGTGACTTGGCATCCCTTCTCCTATTCTCCTTCAATACATTCCTTTATGTTTCAATTAATGTATTAAAATTTTCTAGCTTTTCAACCTCATTATATCCACCTTCAACCAACTCTCATAGCTATTGAGAGTGAATATGGTCTTAATTTTTATGATTTACACATCATAGTTCATTCCATAAAATGTATGAGGATCCTTCCACAAAACTTATATGTCTAAATGGACTTATAATTTGAGGGCTCTGATACTAGTTGTAAGAAAAGTACAAAATATGTAGGCCTAGGTGGGAAGCAACCAACAACATAGAAAAATGAAATAGGGAAGGGCATAGTTATAACAATAAAACACTCGTGCATTCATATATTAAATAATACTTAAATTGAATATTACAAATAATTACTTACAATCACAAATTTATACTCAAACTCATAAAAAAAACTTCTATTCTAACTTGTTTTTAATAAACCACTTGTTGTTATATACTATACATTATTTTTCTATGTTTTATCCTCTATATGCCACTATTATTTTATTCTCTACAGGATGTCCTATTTTAGGCTACTAATAAAAATATATTCCACTCTGTCACTTCTCTCATTATCTCTCTCAGCTATAGTTTCACTAAATTCTATATGTTGTTTCTCTATTTTATACCACTTATACATAGGCTAGTACCATGTGTGAATATTCTCCAGGCTCTTCTTTTCAACCCATAGAAATTTTATTCTATTCTTCTATTTTGTCTTTTTTCCTTTTGTCCATTTCTGATACCTCTTCCACCAACCACCTTTATTCCCCCCAAAACATTCAAATGGATTCAAATTTGAATTGTTTTAATGAATTCTATTTGGTGGTTGTAGCTACTAAATGTAATGTTTGGGAGGTAGGTAGGAAAATAGAATAAAATAATATTTTAACATTTCAACACAATCGACTTATAATTTGTAAAATTAAACATAAATAACATTATCACATCTATAATACTAAAGGGATAAAAATACAATCTATGCATTTACCTTTTGTGTTTCATGATTAAAAGGACCATCATAGAGACTCATAATTTCGCTCAACTATATAAAATAAAATTCAATATAGACATATAAACTAGCCCCATCTCAAATATTGAAAACATCCGTATTCAATATAAGGGTTCTAAGACAAAAACACAAACTTAAAAAATCTTACTAACCCTATTGAATCCTCAAAAACTTTAAAAATTAACCAATTATTTCCTCAAGAGTAAATTTTTGTGTTATGTTTTCTCCTATTCTTAAGAGATTTAACAAGGAAAAACCAGCTATTAAGGTCTAAATTATTTTAATTCGTAAATATCTCCCCTTTTTATCATATTTTTGACACTAATAAAAAGGTATGAAAATATTTTTGTCCCATAAGAATAACACGTCTCAGATTATTCTAGCCAAAAAAATAATATCTGATATATGCACTCAACTATATTGTTTGTGTCTAATCGAATTATTCTTGTGATTTCACTTTTTATAACATAAGGTATAAAATAAAATATCTATGGAAAATACAATAGGTTGAAGGTTTGAAACACAAAAACATTACCTATATAATTGCCCTTTGGTTTCTGGTTTTAAGATTGAAAAATTTTAGGAATCAATGTGCAAACAATCTTTAATGAGCTAAGACAGTCCATGGGTAAATAAGTAAATAAAAAACCCATTTTGAGGACAAAGATATTTAAAATGTTTCCTATTCATTTTCATATAAATATATTTAATGACAACACACATTTCCAATATTTCAATTATAACCATACAATGACAATGCCACAGTCTCCACCCTTTGCCTTTTGGCCTCCTCATTCTATCCACCATGAGACGAGATATTAAAAAAAATGAATATATGACCTATGATCAACTCAAGAAGGATAAATTAGTCTAGGATATTTTAAAAATTAGTGCCCTAACAAAATTCATCTCCAATATCTATAGATATGACAAGCATTCCTCTTTCAAATTCACCAAATCCTGGGAGGACAAAGTGGTCACCATTAACAACATCTTAATTAAGATCACTGAAGGCGTCATCACTCAAGTAACTAGTCTAAAAATCAAGGATGTTAAGTTCACAAAATTTGACAAGGATTATAAAGAGGAATGTGACAAGTTTATTCAAGATAATGAGTTGATGACTAAGTACATAGGTGGTTTCATACTGAAGGATATTCTCAATCCTTTCAATAGATTTGTTGAGTAGATCATGTACTACATGAATTTGAATGACATGTACTCCCTTTTTCACCACCTCCATCTTACAATTCTCAATTACTTTCATCAAAAAATCCCTCTTAGCCTTCCTTTTTACATTTTGTATTCCTTAAAATCCTCCATCTTCAAGGTTAAAATGTGTAAAAGAAAGACACCCTCCACCATGCTATCATCTTCCTAATCCACAAGTTCTTCTAGGTTTCCTCCACCCCATCTCCTATTCCCCCTAAGCCCCCCAAACCCACTCCCAAGCACCACATCCCCCCTCAAACCATGAGAACCCTGAGGAGTTTTGTTAGACTCCCCCTACCCTGCATTGAAATTTCTAGTGATGAAAGTGACTAAGACTTCTGCCTTCCTTCTAAATAAAAAAAATTGCTCCACTTAAGAAATCTAGCCCTATGTCTTCTACTTATACATAAAATAACAAAAAATGAAAGTGGCTTAGATTAATTATCTATCCTCCCCTATTCCCTTCCTCACCCCACCTCTTCTCTCCTCTCCCCTCCCTTCCACAATCACCCCCTTCATCACTCCCCTAAACCCCTCACTCCTGTTCCCTCCCCTCATCCCTCTCCCTCTATCCTGAAGTATAACAAACTAGATGACATCATTAATATCTTACAAATTCTTAGAAAGAGTCTCCTATCTTCCCCCATGCTCAACCCTCCCTACCATCTCTAACCCTCTTCTTGAATTCAAGGAAATCTTAGAGGATCATGATAAAAAAGATTCAAGGATGAACTTAACAAACTAAGCCTCAATGATGACATATATTGTACCAAAATTGATCTCATTGAAATCAGTTCTGATGTCCACCAAATCAAGGAAAGGATCCATAATATGGAAAAGTAAAATTATTCCATCAATGAGAATCTCATAAGTTTTATTGACTATAAAAAATTCCCTATGTTGAAGAGTCTGTAAATCATGGATACTCTAAATTTATTGGCCAAAGGCAAAGATGAAAACACTGAATCTCAATTTGAGGATACAAAAATGAAGGGCATTGCTGGTGACATGATTGAGCTTAATCCTAGTGGATTTTTTTCTCTAGAATATTTCACTCAGGAGTGGACCAAGGACTATAAATACTGGATGAATCCCAAAATTTAGTTATCTACTTTTCTACTACTTTTGTTTTTCTTTTCTCCTACTTCTTTATTTCTTCTTTTATTCTCTCTTTGTGCTAGACTTGTCTTATCTGAGTTTCAGAAATTTTTACTTTAGCTCTATAATGGGTAGGGTCTCCATTAAAAAAACCACCTTTACCATTACTA
Organism: Torreya grandis; assembly: GCA_037957365.1. Taxonomy (NCBI): domain Eukaryota; kingdom Viridiplantae; phylum Streptophyta; class Pinopsida; order Cupressales; family Taxaceae; genus Torreya; species Torreya grandis. The sequence continues at coordinate 8,178,703 of JARHVA010000085.1, forward strand.
AAAACATTCCCCTTGTCTAAACATTTATATAAGCTTAAAAAAATAATAAAATGTCGTAGTAAATTTATTATCATGTTTTTTTGCAATTTAATTTATTTATTTTTTATTGATTTTGATTGTTTTCTTGCAATTTAGCATTGAAATTTATTTTTTATAACATTTTATATATAAATTCAACTTGTTGCTACAAAAATGCTAAAAATAAAAATAAAAAAACTTTTCTGATTACCTTGTTTCCTTGTTTTATTGAAGTGAGTTTTGGTTGGGTTTTGCCTCTTTAGTTGAGAATGGATATATTTTTGTTGTTTCAAGCTTATTTTGGTTTACTTAAATCATCAATTTCCCCTAAATACTATGTGAAATATAAATTTAAGAACATTTCATATTTCTATGACATTTTCATATTGTTTTGGACTTAATGTTGGAGATAAAAGAAATTTAAAAAGACACTATAGCACTTTATAATGTATTTTCATTAGGATATTTTAACAAAATTTATAGAAACAACAACCTAGTCTTGCCATGTATTTTATCTATGTTAATAATGAAAGGATCATGTTACTTGCATCTTTCTAGTGTGTTAAGAATATTCAAGTTATGGTGAGTTGCGCTATGCTTTCCACTAATGGGTTGTGCTTTTAAAATAAATTTTACAAATATTATTGTAAGACTTATCCATCAACAAAATAGGAAGCCACTGAACATGTGAAACACCACTAAAAATCTACAAGTCAATAATATAATAGAAATTAGAACTTGATAATTTAGATATATAGCAACACTAAAACTTGATAAATCAATTATATAACAACAAAAAAACATTTTTGATCATGAAATAAATACGTTAAACACACACACACACACACATACACACACACACACACACACACACACACACACACACACACACACACACACACACACACACACACACACACACACACACACACACACACACACACACACACACACACACACACACACACACACACACACACACACACACACACACACACACAATAATTAATTATCTTATAATATAAATATGCTTTGGGATCCTTTTCTTCACCTAAAACAATTGGAAATATTGGACAACATGAAATCTCTCTTCCAAACCTCTCATATAGATTTTATATGCTCATTTCACTAGATTCTCTTGCATTTTGATCATGCCTCAAATTTCAAGTGTGTTTTCCTTGATAAAATTTTAACTTTCATTTGGATTTTTACTTGGTAAAGTGACAAAACATTTAACACATATTATTATGGTTGACAACCCAGCCATGCATATGTGGAAATAGGATAAAATATTTATCAAAATCCTAAGTAGAGAACATAGCCATACTATCATTGGTTTCGACTTTAACATGCATGCACTATTTAAGGAACTTACAACTACATCAGAGTTGAAATGGATGAATTGACTGATAATAATCACTTGATAAGAGTACATCAACAAACTACAATAATGGGAAGCAAATAAAATTGATACGCTACAATGAGGGTCATAATCATTTAACAATAAACTTTAAATTTGTAGGAAATTAAGCTGTATTTTTCTTCATATAATAATAATATAAGAAAAATGTTTGTGATAACTCTTGATGGATAAGTTGCAAATATTTCTTCACCCTAGCATAATCATGTTAACAACTTGAAATTTGAAGGTGATAGATATGCTTGCAGAATGACAGATTCATCGACATTAGTATCTTGTCAAGACTCTACCCAAAGAAGAGGTGCTCTAAATTTTGTTGAAATTAAAAGTTAATGTTGACCTTCACAATATGTCACATTATTTGAAGAGTATTTTAAATAAATTCAAATGGATCTAAGTGGTTCTCAAAATTGTTAGTAATCAGTTGAGTAAGCATAACTACATGATTGAGAAATGTACAGAGTTAACAGATGCTTTAGAAAGAGAACATAAAATCAAAGAAGTTGATTTCATGGAATGCCTTATTGACTTTTAATCTGAAAAATTAGAAGATGTCACTAATGATGCATTTTTGGACATTTGTTGTTATGAATTTTCATTATTAATATTTACTACTATTATTTGTTCCAGTTCAATGAAACCTACTAAAGGCTCAAATAAAATGCAAAAAAATGTTTTCTCCTATATTTACAACTTATATTTCATTTTTAAAATGTAAATGAATATTATTTTATGTCTGAATTGAGGAAAATTTATTGTAGAGTTTTAATATAAAATAATAAAAGCAAAGCGCTGAATATTCCATGGTATAATTTTTTTGACTAGCAATTAAATTAAGAAAAATAAAAGATGTCTCAATTAATCAGAGAGAATATTTTGTAGAGTAGTTGATAGAAATGAGAATAGGAGGAGAAAAGATATTGAAATATGATGTTGAGATAACTTGCACATGAAAATCAAGATTGGTATCGAGGTCTAGAGAATATGTCCTTACATGTTTCTATTCTTTATTTTTTTTAGATTTTTAATTTTTTTATTATTTTATTATTTTATTTTTTAACTAATTTTTCAAGTTTATTTCAGTTTTAATAAATTTTAATAAAATATAACTATACTAATAAATTTTATGTTTATTTGATTTATATTTATATCTAAATCATATTTTTATTTGATTGATATTTATATCTAAATCATATTTTTATTTGATTGTTATATTAAAAAATATATTTCTTATTTGAAAATGAGAATAGATTTATTTTAATATTTTAGATATATAATCTATTTTTCCAATCTTTAATAGAATAAATTGGTTAATCAATATAATTAATAAGAAATCTAAAATCTAAAATTGTTTAAATTTTAAATTTAATTTTTTTTTTTAAGTTTTAGTTTTATTGTATTTATTTAATATCTTAATATAAAGTTATATTTTGTTAAGTTAATTTTTTAATTAAAAAATAATGAGTCATAACCCTGGAAGTTGTTGTAACAATTACCACTGTGACATAATAACACTAAAAATAAATAATTGCATCAATCATTACAAACAACACATTGCAGCCAAACATAACCAACATTTGTAGTTAAGAGTTGATTTAACTACATGTCTAACCTCCATTTTTTTATTATTTATTTTATCGACTCAACCATATTTTTTGATCACTTTCTTATATAAAGTTATAATAAAATAGTAATGAATCTTGTTTCACTATGATGTTTTTAGAGTATTTAATAATACTTATTTTGCATTTTTTCCATTTTACTAATAGATGAGGAGTGAGCATGTTCTAAAAATATGTTGAAGGTTAGTATCATTGATGGTGATTCAATGTATTTCTCTACCATCCAAATCTCTAAATTTTGACAATACTTGGTAGGTGTACATTGGAAATACAACTATGTATGTTTTTTCATAATAATGGTAATTTTCAAGAACAAAGAATTAAAAACATTAATAGTGGGAATACAAATTTTTATAGAAGTTTAAATAGGGTTTAAGAAATAACTATCACATTTTGAGTGTGTATTAATAGTTGAAATACATTTTGAATACCTAGTATATTATATTTGAATTTGTATTATCTAATAGTTGTTATAGTACAATGTATAAATTGTCCAACATCTATCCCACATTAACTAATCACATACATGATGGTATATCAAAAATTAAATAATTTGTGCACCAATGTACAACAAATTTACACCATATTCAAACAATAGACAACAATTTTACTTTAAATGCTTTTCAAATTTATTATTTTTAAGTTAATTCAAAATTTGAGATTTCATCCATTTTAACATACCAAACAAAAATTATAAATAAAAAAAATTATAAATTCAAATGAATAGTTTTTAATTTTTTATAAGGCACCTAGGTACTAGTGTGAAACCCCTAAACTTATGGGTTGTCACTAATGGAAATTCTTCCTTAAGTGTAGGGTGTAAGTACACTACTATTATTTTCTAGGTGCACTTAGGGTAATGGTAATTGTTTCTTGAGATGTTTGTCCTACCGATATGAATTGAGATATAAATACCAAAGGTTATATTTTAGGTATCTCTCAGACATATGAATAATAATTTTTGACTGTATAATTGGTTTAGGGTAATGGTAATTATTTCTTGAGATGTGTGTCTTGCTAATTTTGATAAAAATAGAAATGTCAAAGGATATGTTTTATTTAGTTATAATTCATATGACTAATAATTTTTGAATGAATATGTTTTAACAAATGGTAATTAATTCACTTTTTAAAATGATAATTAATGAAATTTATGTTTTTAGTATATTAATGAACTTGAATACAATTAAGATAATAAAAGTACCAATAGGCAAAGCTTCTAAAATAATAATTTGTATTGATTCATATTTAATAATTCAAATAATTACAAACCATGCATAAATAAGACTCAAATCAAAGTTAGAGTTCACATGCAAAATTTGGAAATCTAAAAAATAATTAAAACTTGCCCTATTATTTTTAGTAGCTACAATTTTAGTAAAGTTTTGCATGCAAGCACACATAGCTATAAAAATCTCAAAAACTAAATAAAATAATAAAATTAACCTATAATACAAATTTAAACTAAATTTAAAGTTTGGATATATATATAAATAGTTTATTAATTTAGAAAAAACTCAAAAATAATAATAAATTACAATTTTGGACCCTTGGATGGTCACATGTCATTTGAAAAATATTGAAAATGTCCCACAACTAGAAGGTCCAATTATGACTGTATTAAATTTTTTGAGATGGTCATTTTGGCATGAATATGAGATCAAATGGAAATATAGATCAAAATTTATAGCCTATTAAAGTTTGGCCTCATTTTTTTGCATCATTCTCCAATGGTTGAAGACAACTCAGCTTCTTCAAGTTGCTCTTGTCAATTTTCCTTATCAATATTTTTTCGCTCCCATTATGTAATCCAAGTGTTATCTTCCTATTTTAATCCTTCTCACTACACTAAATATTTATCCTAATTTCCTTGCCTTGTGTTTACTGTATTCTTATCCATAACCTACACTATATTTTCTTCCTTCTTCTTTGGCACCTATTACTACTAATGTAATTCTTAGCTTCACCATATTATTCATATAAATGATATAAATCTGAACCATTAAATATGAGAAATATATCAAAACTCTTTGATAAACACATCTCATATCATTGTCATTGGATTTATTCACAATTTTTATGGTTTAATTTTCTTGTATTCAACTTGTTATATATGACTTTTAGAAATCTCTCTTTCCTCAAGTAAACCATCACTAAATATCCTTATTCAAATATTTAAATTCTTCTGACATCTATTATTGATTTATATTTTTTATTACTTTCTTACAACTTTATTCTTACTTCTTACAATTGTTGTATATGTTTTGCAAATACTTCTACATCATCACTCACTCATTCTGTAATTGGTAACTATCCCAAATCTAAACAGTTCATAAGATTTATCCCATAAATAATATAAAATGTTGATTTTATTATAGATTTATTCATTGAACTATTATATGTAAACTCAGTTGGTGATAAATCCAAGTCCTATTATTTGTGATTCTCTCAAACTTTGCATCTCAACAAATTTTCCAAGCTCATGTTTACAACTTTTTTTATCGATCTATTTAGAGATGGTATGCACTAATGAATTGTATCTTCATCCCCATATTCCTCCAAAAGTGACGTAGAAATTTCATGTTCCTATTGGATACAATGGTTTTTGGAACACCATAAAATCTCACAATATCCTTAAAAAATGTTTTGCAACTCTAGTGACATATTGGCTTTATTACATGATATAAAATGGAACATCTTAGAAAACCTATCGATAACCATAAAAATTAAATAATTACCTCTCTATATGTTTGATATTCCCAACATAAAATCCATACTCAAATCTATCTATGGTCCTCATAAAACTGGTAATGACATGTACATCTCATTATTTTGTGTATATCATTTTCCCATCTGTCATATTCTCAACCTTGTAACATATTTTTTCACATCTCTCCTCATCTTTGGCCAAAAATAATTATCCTCCAGTAAAGTTTTTTTTTTTTCTTACCAAAACATCTAGCTAAAAAAACATTGTATTATTCTTTTATTATATTATCTATTAGAGACCCAATTTTATTACATAATTTTTTTTGAAGTGATAATTATCTTACATAATACACACTTCATAAACATTATTGTATCATATGTCAATGGAATCCTACATTGGTCAACTATATTTGAAAAATTTGGATTAGTATCATATACTTACTTAATAAATGTAATTCTAACTTCTTCACTCACCATATTACTTATCAACCCCACTCACCTACTCAAAGCATCAACTAGCTGATTATGTTTTTTCTAATTTGTGCTTCAACATAAAATTATAACTCCAAAAGAAAGACACCCACTTTTCATGCCTAGTATTTAAATTATTTTGAGTGTTCACATACTTTTAAGTCTCATGATCAATAAATAAGATAAACTCTTTAGGCATTGGATAATTCCTTGATGTAATAAGAAAATGAACGTATGTAGGCCATAAATTTTAATCCATAGGTTCGTTTGCCCATCTTTATGCCAAAATGATCATATCAAAAATTTCAATGTAGAGAAAATCTACTCTTCCAATTACATGACATTTAGATATTTTTATAAGGCCATACATGACCATTTGAGGGTCTAAAATTATAGTTTCATTTTATTTTTTATTTTTATTTTTTTTTTAATTTGAAAATTTTCCATTTTTTTAACCAACTTGAACTTCAAATGAAATTCATTTGATAGGTTAATTTTAGTATTTAGTTTATTTTTAGATATTTTTAGAGTTGCACATGGTTGCATGTGAAACTTACTAAAAATAACAGTTGCTAAAAATAACAAGTTAGGTTTTATTTATTTATAAATTTTTAAATTTTGCATATCAACTCAAATTCTGATTTGAGTTTTATTTATACATGGATTGCAATTATTTGATTTATTCAATATGAATCAATACTAGTCATTATTCATAATATTGGCATATAGAATTTTTATTTATCTTGATAGTATTTGGGTTCATTATGCCTCCAATGTCTTAATGCTTATATAATGGCATAGAATTCAACATCATGTGTATAATACTTTATTATTACCTCATTCAATTTGTCATTGAAATATGTTATTGTCTTCCCTTCTTGACTAAACATAGCACCAAGTCTCACAAATGATGCATCACAATCAACTTCAAACACTTTGATAAAATTAGAAAATGCTAAAATAGGATTTTCTATAGTTTTCTTCTTCAACAACTCAAAGTTTTCTATTTCTGCCCTTGTCCATACAAATTCTTTTCTTCTCATACAATTTTTTATTGGTGTAACAAGACTACTAAAATTCTTAATAAATTTTCTATAAAAAAATGATAAATCATGGAAAGTTCTTACCTCTATGATGCCCTTTGGGATAGACCACTTGATAAATATTTTTATTTTTTTCTTCATCCATACTTACCTCTATGATGATATTTGGGATAGACCACTCAATAGTTCCCTTTAATTTTTATTCATTCATTCATACTTACACGATTTGTTGAAATTACAAATACCTAAAATACCAAACTATTTTGCATAAACTTGCACTTCTTCAAATTTTTATAGAGATTCTCTTTTTTCTAACAATTTTAATACCATTCTCAAATGTTGTAAGTTATCTTATTTAGTCTTAATGAATATTAACTTATCTTTAAAACAAACAACCACAAAATTACCACTATACTCTCATAGCATTGTGTTCATCACCCTCATAAATGTGTAGGGTGCATTAGATAATCTAAATGGCATCATCATCCATTTATATAAACAATATCTAGTATTGAATGATGTTTTCAATTCATCTCTTTCATGAATTTGAATATGAAAGTATCCACTCCTTAGATCAAATCTTGGTACAATATTTTGTGTCACGATCCTGCCCTTGTACAGCCTAACTCAATTGCTTAGATGATTGATTTAGCATGTATATGGCTGATTGATACACTCCTTGCATAAATAGATTACATTATTATTTAGATGTTGTGATATTGAGATTCATGTTGATATAGAGCATGCGTATAGTGGCTATTACTACACTTTATTGTTTAGCTGGATTTTATTATCAAATATTGATGCTATGATATATGTTTTGAGATTGTTGCATTTATCTTGTATAATTTTTTATGTGATGATGTATGAGTTATTTGACATATTGATACTTGATTGCATTCAATACTATTTTATCATTTTTATCGATTATTGTATTAGATACTACTGATGGATCCATTTGGTGGTTTTAGGTACCAATTATTGGCTAGGATGTATGTTGGCATCAATTCTTGGGGAAACAAAGTAGTTTTGAGCATTTAGATGAATTCTGACAAGTAAAATTTGATAAAACATAGACTTTAAGCCATCAATTAGTCTTTCATATTTTTAATCTTATTCACGTCATCTTTCTTAATGTTTTGTGGAGGTTATTTGTTGCTCTAATACAGATAACATTTTCATGTCTTGTATTTTCCTAGTGGTAGATTTATGATTCGTTTGTGTCTTGGATAGTCATGTTAGTTATCATAACACTCATGTATGTGTTCTATTGTGCCTTTTAGTCTTAGTTAATTTGTGAATGTGAGTGGATGGCTCGCGTAGTGGAACTCATTATTTTGACAACCAATGTAAAAAAAAGCTTGTTGGAATATTTTGGTGTGTGTGTGTGTGTGTGTGTGTGTGTGTGTGTGTGTGTGTGTGTGTGTGTGTGTGTGTGTGTGTGTGTGTGTGTGTGTGTGTGTGTGTGTGTGTGTGTGTGTGTGTGTTTGTGTCTATGGTTATATATTATATATTTTGCTATATAGAATTCTAATACTAAATAGAATATGAAAATAATAATATGGATTGTTAATGTGAAAATATTAATATGGAAATATACTTATATTGTAAATATAAAATTAATATCTTATCTCTTTTAAAGCATACATCTATATTAATAATAAATGTGTAATTTAAATATATTATATTTAAATATTGTATTTATTGAAGTATAATAAAAGGTATGGGTAGTGTGGAAGGTGGTTGGATGGCACAATGGTGGATAAAGGGGAGGAGTAAGGAAGAAGTTGGAAGTGAAGAGGCATAAGGGACAAGTGATGTTAGGGGAGAAAAAAGGGAAGAAAGAATAATATGGAGAGGATGGGGACACATTAGGGGTAGGTGAAGATTGGTATATAAAAGACATGGAGAGCATGGCAAAGGGAAGGGATAAGTCAGAACGTAGAAAAAGGAAGATTTTGTGGGGTAGAGAAAGGATGATGAAGTAGAATAGAGGATAGATGGAGCAAGAAAAAAAGAGAAAGGAAATATGGGGGAAGCAATGTAGGAAGGGAGATGAGAGATGAGATTTTATAGGTAGGGAGAGTTGCAATAGTGAAGGGAAGTAAATGGGGTAAGATGGAAGGAAGGGAGTGAAGGCACAAGAGAAGAGAAGGAAATAATGTTTGGAGAAGGTGGAGATATATTTCAAAGATATTGAATGTGGCCATAATGTGTTGCATCCCTTTATATCTTTAATTGAACAAACTAATATTTTTGAATAAATTATATAAACAATTGTAATCCATTATTTTATACATCTTATCTTACTTGTGTGTATCCTTATAGATGCCCTACCTTGTTGTAACCAACCATATAATTGGGTGGTCGATTTTTGGGAAAATAAAAATAAATAAGGTGGTTTGAGTTTTTCTAGATCATTCTAAAAAATTACTCCTTAGTACTATATTCTCGATATTAAGATAATTGGACCTATGTTTTTAAATATTTTATTAAAATATGTTTTGAATGAAAAAGAAAACTGATTTAGGGTCTTAACTGTGTCTTTTTAAAGTGCTGAGTGGAAATAAGATTCTTGGGTGTTGGGTTGATGATATAACTTTTGTTTAAAATAAAATTAAAATTTATTGTGCATGTTGTACTTAAAAAGAACAATTTTTTTAATTTAACATTAGCATTCCTATGAATTGCATTAGATTGGGGTTTTAATTGAATTGGTTGTATACGTTTATGAGATGGCACGCTTTTGGTCATGTAGATATGTAGTTTGATTTGGAGGGAATTTATTTGTTATATTATTTTATTTTATCTAATAAGTTGGGTCGTTCAGAATATTTAAATGTAATACATTGATCTAATTCTCATTTGAGGATCATATGAGGTCAGGAGATCTCATGATGATCCCCTGAATTCCCATTACATCGATTATGGTTTTAACATTGATTTATAGTTGTATGCTTATTTGGAATGATGATACCCTTTTTGGTCTATTTTGGACTACTAGAGGTATTCCAAGATTGTTAGTCAATTGTTAGGCTCATTTATTGTTGCCTTGGAATTTTTGTTTGGTTGAGTTACATGTTTTCTATGATTGGCTGAGTTTAGATATTGGTCCTTGAATTGGTTGTGTGGATCTGTAAGTTGAATGTGGTGCCTTCTAATCTGCTTGTGACTATGGGAGTATTCCATTAATAATGACTATGCCTAGTGTTAGTGCTATGTGGTTATGATTTGATGTCTATTAGTTTAGTACCCAACTTACTCAGGATTTTCTGCTTGACTTTGTTTGCTAGAACCATCATCTAACTAATGGTTGGGGGTGGTGAGGGCCACCTATGGAGGGCTCATAGGGATGGTTGGGATCGCTTGTCTTGGGATTTTTTGATGCTCTATTTCTAATGACTTCATGAGTAGGTATGATGTACTTTACAATGTTAACTACATGTTGTTTATCTCTTTAATAGCTTAGACATATGTTAATCTCATTTAGCTTGACTAGAGGTTAGAGTTATGATTACATTCATTGGTTTTCAGATTTGTTACATTTGAATCTTGCCATGCCAACCTCGTGCATGGTTAGGGACCCTTCAGAATTAATAAGTTCAATCTCATGTTTATAATTATGATGTAACTCATTGGATCTTACATATAGTTATCAATTCACTCTTAAATGTACTTGGATTTTATCTTGGGTTTCCAATCAGATATTCCTTACTATTGCTATAATATTACACCATACTATTTGTATTTATGACTATTTAGTATCTTATTTCATAACCATTCCTTCTTGTAACTATAACCTAAAATTGGTGGACTCACTTAGCATAGTAATATTTCATTGTGCCATTTTATGGAATTTCATTATATTCACTTAATATAAACTATTATGGTAACTTGGGTAATGCATCTCTTAGTTAAGGAGTTTAACTATATTGTGGTTTGGCATACTTGACTCCATGCTTGGGTTACCCTAGAAAGGATAGCTGATTTTCAATATTAATGTTTCAATGATAAA
>JARHVA010000085.1:8192500-8195000 GCA_037957365.1 Torreya grandis
CATAAGACACAAGAACATAGAAAACAAGAGTCATGTTGCAGATTGAGTACCATCCATGTTTTTATGAAGATAGTTGTTTATGAAATCAAGAAATTGGATTGCAAGTGCCTTGAAAGATAGCATATGTTATTTTGTGTTTGAAATTAACATGACCTTCTAAAAACAAAAGGACTTTGACTGAATTATAACCATGTGGCTCCATTCTATGTATCTACAAATGTATTAAATTCTATGAGTGGGTATCTTAAAGTATTTTATATGGATAAGAATGAAATTGTGAGTGTAAAAAGCATTAAACACTTTAATAAGTTGAGGGTTCTTCAAGCGAGATGAAAAATATATTAAATAGTGTCCAAAAGTAACCTTAACAAAGTTGGAGGACTACAAGAAAAGAACATTTGAAAGAAATAGTGCCACATGTAGCCAAAATATATATTAAATGACTCGCCATAAATAATATATAATTTGAATTCATTAAAAACTGAATGGATTTCATTGGAAAAAATAAAACTAGTTTATTCATTGGTTACTATCAATTAGGAAAATAATAAATAATAAAAAATTTCATTCAAACATTGTAAAATTATTTGTAATAGTTTGGATAACATTCAAATAGTATTTGATTAGACTTCTAGGTAGGGGATTTCAAGGAGGACAACATTGTTTTAATTCATGATTTGTAGTTTTTTGATGTTTTATGCATTCAAATATGTAATTTACATGATTTTGTATGTTATCTATCCATTTATAATTCAAATACAATGCATTGTCAAAAGTTAATAATGGTGTGTGTGGTTCAGAGGGTATTGGTGGTTGGTAGTGAATTGGATTGAGTACTTATAGGAATAAATATGAGCAATTGCAAGAAAATATGTCAATGGGTTATGAATTAATTTCAGTATAACTAAACCTATTTGGTGTTTTTCTTTTTTTTTTGGAAAAAAAGGAAGCCACAATCCTTTTCCCTACAATTTTTTTTTAGAATGTTGCTTATTAAATCTCTAATTATATCTTTAATTACACTTTTGAGGTTTTAAATCACAAAGGAATAGAGTCACTAATATTTCCTCTGCATATTATTTACTAATCAAATTCTTTACAATTAGAATTTTGATTATTTCGGAAAGTTGTAATTAAAATAAAAATGTAAGAAGGATATTTTTGAATTTTTTTTAAATGTAAATTTGAATAGGACAAGAAATTGAATCCACAAATTATAAGTTATATTTTAGCTTACTGCAAGTTGGTTTTTTTGAGGGCCCATCTTTGTCTCACTGTTGGTCAACTTTAAGAGGGTGATGAAAATAAATGGAAATTCAAATGATAATATCATCTACATGATATTGAAAAAAACCAATGAATTGATTTTTCAAGAATCGGTAAAAATTGGCAGTTGGTTTAGGATAGAAAATCAAGAGTACATATAGATGAAATAATAATTATTCTTCCCATGATAAGAGATCCAAAGATGATCATCACCACTAAAATTGAAAATATTAAAATTTTTCACATCATAAAATTACACATCTAGGTATTTATTTACATACTAAAAAATATGTAAAAAAATTATTCAAATTCCCTTATTGTTAGTTTTACTAATTTATGTAGAATTGAATAAAATCAAACAAGAGTTTAAAAATGCTTTAATATTTTTATCTTCATCACATACTAAAACTTCATGACTCTTACAAGTTATTCCTCTTCCTATATTATTTAATCATGTCCCACTTCCTCTCACACTCACATTGTTCTTAAATTCTTGTTTATAAGAAGAGGTGGTTGACCTATACAACATTTGATCATGGGTTTTAAAGGAACCCACTAGCCCATTAACCATCTCTTGATTCAAAATCATTTGGCTCTTCTATTGAAAAAACTATAGGGTCAAATCTTATTGGAAGGATCCTCAACACCTTCTTAATGATCCAATGATCTTCAAGGGTTTCAATACATGTCTTCATTTTATTAATAATATTCATTTTCCTTATGAAGAATTCATTGATATACTCATTAGATTTCATTTTTAGGATCTTAAAGTATTTTATTATGAGATATAAATTGAAAAGATTCACGTTATCACTCATTTGATAAAATTTTTACAAAATGTCATATGCTTGTTTAGAATGGACAACTGTTACTATCCTAAAATATATTGAATAAACTACTACCATTTGTATGTAGTTGAGTGTATTGGCATCCTTTCTCATATTATCCTTCAACAAATTCCTTTGTGTTTGGGTTAATGCATTAAAAGATGATAGGTCTAAAACCTCATCATATCCACCTTCAACCAACTCCCATAACTCTGGAGAGTGAATATTGTCTTCATTTTGATTATTTACACATCATAGTTATTTCCATAAAATTCATGAGGATGCTACCATGAACTAGAACTACCTACTACCATGTCTAAATGGACTTATAATCTATGGGTTTTGATACCATTTTTTGTAAAAATGTATAGAATATGTAGGCCTAGGTGGGAAGTAACCAAAAACAC
>JARHVA010000085.1:8200000-8212500 GCA_037957365.1 Torreya grandis
TTTATAGAAATACAAATTCATCATTACTGTTATGTGGGAAATTATTATATCAATCAAAATATATTATGAATACATCTTCCTTAAGACTCTCATAGGGAAGATCATCACCATGCCATTAATCCTTTGGAGTATGGGGGTCATCTTCATGCAACAAAGCTTACATGTTTGTTAAAATCAAAATCACATGAGTGAGAACTATTATTTTAGTGTTATGTAGGTAATAAATAATGCTTCATCTAGATGAGATTAATTTAATGTTTTCCATTGTGAGGCCATATTTTATTCAAATCCCAGAACATTATTAACTTAAATTACCTACATAGTATGATCCATGTGACTTACAACATGATTCACTACCAACATACCACTCTCAAATCACACATATAATTCAATATGTCCTCCATGATATTAATTAATGACATATGTATATACCTAAGACTAGGAAACCCTTTTGAAATATCTCATGTTCCTATGCATTATTTGTCTATCATTATCATTTATGTCTTAGATTCATTAATGTGTATTTATACTTAACATTAACTTTAATTAACAATAATAAGTCATGAATTAGAAAATTTAATCTAAGACATGAATCTTAGTTGTAATACACATCCCTCACCAATTTTAAAGAGGTCACTACCAACATACCACTCTCAAATCACACATATAATTCAATATGTCCTCCATGATATTAATTAATGACATATGTATATACCTAAGACTAGGAAACCCTTTTGGAATATCTCATGTTCCTATGCATTATTTGTCTATCATTATCATTTATGTCTTAGATTCATTAATGTGTATTTATACTTAACAATAACTTTAATTGACAATAATAAGTCATGAATTAGAAAATTTAATCTAAGACATGAATCTTAGTTGTAATACACATCCCTCACCAATTTTAAAGAGGTCCAGAGATTACATAGAGTCGACATATATGATTGGTAATTTTATATTATCAAAGATGGAAAATCTGTTATGAGAGCTGATTACTGTTGCTTGTTGCATCAAAAATAATCACACCTATAATGATTATTTTATACTTATACCTTGTATATTTCATTACACATTTTCAAGTTCATAATCATGTGTGAAATAAAAGTTTATCTAATCATATTTTTCTTTTTTCATCTCAAGATTATGTCCTCTACATATAATATTATGTTATTCATATAAATTGCCTCCTCTAGACTATCCATTGTGAACTATTAGTTGATGTGAGTATCAAAAACTTCATTATTATGGCTTAGAGAAATAAATAAATATTTTCTCTAGGCACAATATATTTTAATTGTTTGACAATTGTAAAAATTCTTCAAGGATTACATGAAAGAGTACAAACTGATAGTTGTGTCTCATGTAAAACCCATGAATGGTAACCCCATTTGGAGGGGAAGGGAAAAATCATATAGTATATGAAATTCATAAAATATTTCAAGGTGAGGTGACTTGTGATGATGATGGGAAATGATAGGGTATTTAAAGTGATGGATTTAATGAAGCCTGACTAGAGACTAATAAAGTTCAACAACATGTCACATATGTGAATAAAATATATAACTTTTACCAAATTGTTTAAGATACTTAATATATGATTGAAACATGTGTCATCTCACTTAACAAAAATTTATCTTTCAAATTTTTTCCAACCATATATTTCCATGATGACCATATGTTTGAGAGTATTTTCTTGGGTCAAGGAGTTGTATAAAATCCTTTTTGTTCAAAATATGCATGATTATGTTGCAAGTGATTAGACTACCATAGCGTTAAGACATAATATGTAAAAAATGGTGGGTATTTGAACCCTTGTTTATTTTATTTTTTCAATTCAGTTTTAGACTTGCCTAATTTGACACATTATACATTCTATGTTTTAAAAAGTGTTGTTGGATATCTAACACACCTTGTCACTGAAATACCCTATAATTTACCCTCATCATCACCACCAAAATCAACTTGATATCTTTCACCACTTGTATTTTATGTATGGTATTTTTCTTCCCCACCAATTCATTATTTCTCATGTTTACTATAAAAAAAATTGTTTCGTCCCCTCATAGTGCATTGCCACACTATATGGAGAAATAAACATCATTTTTCATTGCCACCTTCATAAAAAAATATTAGATTCTTGTTTCTCAATACTATGTGAATAATGTGAGATGGGTCAATAGTCATGAGTTTTGAGTACGATACGACTGAAAATTTAAACTCTTTTACTTTACAAATATCCAATTTACTATTATATTGTTATATAATTTTAATTATACATAATATCATACTATACTATATAATATTATATATTATATATTATTAATATTGTTCTTTATTATATATATATATATATATATATATATATATATATATATATATATATATATATATATATATATATATATATATATATATATATATATATATATCATTTATATCAATATGGATATAAATGATGTGATAGATGGGATATCATTCACAAAATGATATAAGAATCATGGTACAAAGGTTTATGCGATAAATGCTAATTGTGAAGTCCTGTAAACTCATGCAAATTTCATTGTAGCTATGTTATGTTATGAAATGAGGCATTGCTAACTATTTTATAGCTAAATATGAAATTCATGAAAGATGATACAAATGAATTTATAATATTTGTCATTTAATTTGTAGTAATGTGTTTATGTGCCTTGTAAATGTGGAGATATTTAATATTTATGGAAAACTAAGGTGTGTGAAAAAAATTGTGAATTTAATGAGTATATCATTTCTTGATGCAACCTTAGTAGGTTGTTGAAATAAATCAATTAAATTAGGTGGGATGCATATTTTCATAAACACATCCTATTTATTTGAAAATCCATTTGATTCTAGATTGGAAATAGAGTCTAAATTTAGTTGCATGGAGTATTACAATAGATTTTGATTCCATTTGATTCTAGATTAAAATAAATAGTTCAAGAGTAGTTTCAAGGAATAATGTGATAGATATATGTGTGTATATCTAAGAGGGTATACTATAATTAAGATAATTGACTAACACTATAGTGTTAATATATTTTTTATAAACCTATGGGTATTGGTAGAATTGTATTTTTTGAAATACAATATCATTGGAAATCATTTAGATGTTGTGTAATCTCTCTTTGAAGAAATGAAATTATATTATTTTTGTTTAATTTATATTGTTTAATTATGATTTTTATTCTATAAAACATTTCTTAATTTGGACATCTAACTGTAACTACATCAAAATCTAGGATAAAGAAGAAAATAAAGGTTCCAAGAAGCTTAAGTACCTTAGAGCTAATTTAGAAAATATAGTACACGAAATAACATTAGAAAAAATTACTATAATATTATAAGAAATAGAAGATAATAAAATAATAATATGATATGAAGAGGTGAAGATAGATCAATAAGTAGACATTTTTGAACTTGAACATATCTTTGAAGAGGAGGAAAAATTAAAAAAGATGAAGACAAGAAGGGGAAGCTATTTTGTATACCAGTCATTAAATTTTAGAATATGTAGATGGTGGTGTTATAGTAGAGGAACAAATAAGGACATTTCAATCTGATGATTTTTACTTTAACATTTTTTGAACTAAGTTTTGTGTAAGTGTAATAGAGAATATACTAGTCTAGAAATATGTTAGACACAAAATGAACAAAGCCATATTACCTTTTAGTGGAGGAGGTTAGGCTATGGGAACTTAAAGCACAAAAAATAATAGAATAATAAAATGAAATCTCATGATAAAAGGTTTTTAGTCTATGAGCCAATACGAGGATGGAAATTGAGAAAGAGAAAGTAAAACTAGTTACAATAATACCTAGCTTATTGAAAGGGAAATAAAAAGATATTAATATTCATGGCCAAAGAATGGTATTAAAAACTAAACATCCCCATTGAATAGGAGTTCACAATTAAAATTACCTAAGAGGTTTGATGTAAGTGCATCCTTAAAACATCTTTCTTGGGGAATGTGAGATTGAGACTGCAACCACACATATGTAAAGTTAAAGTATCCATTTTTTTTAAATATGTAGGATTATTTTTTGTTTCAAATTTATCTAAGATAGATGATCCTTGAGGCCCAACTAATCTTGTTGGCTTTCAATGTATCCTATTGTAAAGTTCAATTAAAAAATGAGCAAGATTAGGGAACTTTTTTCTGATTTTTTTTGTTCAATGCATAAACAATAGCTTAAAGTGACAAAAGAAACACATATTTTGAAAATTAAATAAGATTTTCTCATAAAAATATGGAATGTTACCAAAGGTTGAGTATAGTCATGACCAAAAGGGTATTTTTCATCCTTATGCATAGTGATATGAGACTATAGGTTAAATAAAAAGAAATAGAGGATTGTTTTTGGGATTTGATAGATAATAATAATAATAATATATAAGGTCACTCACACCTTAGGTAAATGCTATAAAACCTACCATAGAGTAGGGGATCTACTTATTATATGCATACTCAACCATAGCTTAAAGAAATGGAGGACAACACATATTAAAGATAAACAAGAGAGAATATGTTACTCTTATAAGGAGGGTTTATTTTCAAAATCTTGAGAGGTATAGTATGAATGTTTATTATGGCATTATTCATAGTAGTTAGATTTCCACACATAGAGAGAGAAAAATAGGGAAGTTTTGGGTTACAAAATGCGATTAAGCAATTTGAATCCTGATACATTGTATTGTAAATCTATATTTTAAATGCCAAGGAGGAAGTTAATAAAGAGATATTTTTATCTTTTAGTTATTGTTTTGAGAGTGTCTAGTTGAAATTAGATATAGAATAAATTTTGTAAAGAATTGGATTGTATTTACTAAACAAAATTACAATGTATTAACTCTAAGATGATTATGCTGTAATGAAATAAAATGTGTTTTGTACATGTTATAGGTGTTTGTTTGTGGATCTAGATATGTTTGAGAGTGTGAGGTTGTCAAGTAGAGTTAAAGAAGGCATAGGTTGTATGTTAGATCATTTAGTCACTTAGAACCCCTACACTGATTGGAACACTAAGTATATCTATAAATAATAAATAAGAAGTAACCCTATCATACATACACCCTCCTCCATCCATTGCTTGACTATTATCTTCACCTCCTCCATGTTCGTCAAACCTATGAGGATCACCATTGATTCTTTGTGTTCTCTTTACATCCACTCGTGTGGTCGTTAAACATAAATCTATTTCAAGATTATAATGATTTATTCTAAGATGATTTTTAATCCCCTCATCTCCTTTATTTTGACACCAAAATATTTTACAAAAAGTAAATGAGTTTGGCATATTCACTATATAGATACCCCCAAAAGAAAGATTTCTAAAGGTATCCATTATAAGTAAGTTCATTTTTTTCTCTAAAGACTTTATATTTCCTATTGTTCATTGAGAATAGAATAAGCCAATCAACCTAAATAATTATTTTATAAAAAATATATAATATAAATATATTTTTTAATCGGCTTATCATTGATATCGTAGTGTAATTATAATTTATTTTTCATTGAAAATAGTTAAAATCATGTACTTTGAAAATAATGAGGAATCACATTCTAAAAGTAATTAGTTAAAGTATGAAATATAGAGAATGAATGGTTAAAAAGTGGCATTTACAAACATGGAGTAAAAAGTATTATTTAGTTCTAAATTATGAAATATTGAAAATAAATAGCTAAAAAATGTAATTTAAAAATAATGAGAATGAAAAATATTGTATGATTTTAAAATTATTTATCTAAAATATTTAGAAATAAAAAGAAAAGAAAAGAATAAAAAATACTCCCAAAATAACCTCTTCTAACCACAAATTTCGCTCATTGTTCTAACACCCATAACATTCTCATGATGACACTGCAAATGCAATCACATATTGTAAATGTGGTCACAAATATTATTGGGAGGTTCAAATATGATAATAGGGAGATGAAATACACAAAGCATGACAAAATTAAATACAAAAATCATGAGTTGCACAATGAGCTAAAAATCAAATTTAATTTTGTATATCTTTGAGACCTGAGACTCCTTTTAGGGAGGTAGTAGAAGATAATTATAAAATATATTGTGATAAAATGATTTTAAATTATTTAAATAGATGTATATTTATTAATGAATGATAAAGACACTCTGATCATAGAATAAAGTTTGGGCATCAATGTTCCCTCCTACCACTTAAGGCCAAGAGCTGAGAGGTAATTCCATTCTTTTTTTATGTTTGAAATTTTTATTTAAAATTTAGTTATAATTTAAATAAGTTTTTTTTTATAAATTTAGGTAATGTTATTATTCATTTTATTTTTTCAAATCATAGATTTTAAATACTTATTTTTATTTTTATTAATATTTATTAAATTGATATCTATTTAATTTACACAATCTATATAAAAAAGTTTAGAACACGTATCTAATATATATATTTTATTTTATTGTCATTGATATGTGCGGATGAACTTAGGGTCTTCTTATATTTTCTTTTTAAAATTTAAATTATCCTTATTTTTTATATTTCATAATTTTCAAAAATTAATTAGTTTTTTGTCTTTTTTATGAAAAGATTTGTCATAATTGTTTCCAAAAAATTTCATAATATAACATTTGAATCATAAAAAATATAATCTTAATTTTATTTTTTTAAATTTAATTTCTTCAAACACATTTAAAACAATATAATATTCTCACTATTTTGACAAGGTTTATGAGAATTTTTAATGTTATCATTTTTTAATTTTTTTATTTTTAATAAATCATGATATGGAAAAATAAGATTTTGAAAAACTTTTCAACAAAATTTTGATAAAAAAATGTTATTCTAACTATCTTACACAATAACATTCCCCTAGTCTATATAGGTAACAATTGGGTTTACAAAAAATGGTGATGAGTGAGGCAAGCAAAGTGAGGGAAAGAATCCAAAATTTAAATGATCATGATAGAGATAGTGATGGTGACATAGAGTATGGTGATATATCTGATCAATCCTTAACTATTGATCATCATCACATACCAACAAAGGGACAAGTTGGGTTAGCAACCCCTGCAACCTTCTCTTAGGGCTACGATAATCTATTTCCTATCCCTAATGACATAATCTCATAGACTACAAAGCTAAAAGTCAATGTCAGGGAATATAAAGAGATCCATCCAAACCAAAAGCTCAAAATTTCTAAGGTTATTAGAAGGTACTGAATCTCTATCCCTGATACTCTCAAAGATCACTGTGGTATAGGTCTTTCCAATGCCCTAGTGGGGAAATTTCTAGGAACTCATCCAAACATTGACACTTTTAGGCTCTAGGATTTAAAGAGATAGAAACCTAAAGGGGATCTTGTAATCTCCTCAATGAGTAATGATTTATTTCTACTATGATGCAATAATGATGAAGACTACGCACATATTCTTGTTGGAGGTCTCTTATTTTTGGATAAGTCTGGCCTCTTTTTAAAAAAATGGAAAGTAGGCCTTAACCTAGAATAATAAATAATAAATATCATGCCCATATGAGTCTATTCCTAGGTCTCCCATAGATTTGTGGAACAATGATGTTTTCAGTAGTATAGCCAAAATGATGGGATATTTGATTGATTTTGACTCCTTCACAAAAAATAATACCACTTGGTTCATGAAAGATTCTACATCAATGATTTTATGGATTAGGACCTCCCTACATCCATATTATTGGACTCCTCAAGTCTGGAAAGAATCCAAAATATAGAATATGAAAAATCTACTTTAAAACGCAATTGGTGTGTGACACGTAACCACCCAAATAGGGAATTTCCAAATTTTATCAAAAAGGAAATATCATTGTCTATAGAAAGGATAAACAACTGTGGACAGGAAAAGAGGATGATACCCAAACCTTTACAATGACAGAACCCACCCCTTTTCCCTAGAAAATGGGATTAAAGAAACATACTCGAAAGGCATATACCCATCACTCAAAATAGATCCTTTTGAAAGAGATAGAAATTAAATATCCATCCAAATCTATAGTAAAAGATAAGAACCTTCCACATTCATCTGAGGTTAGTAACATTCAACCTAATATATCTCCTTTAGAAACTCAACACCTATGTATCATTATAAATAAATTCGAATACCTCCAATCCTTTGAGGAATAAGAATGAGAGTATAGAAGATCCCCTAAATCAATTCATGGCTCTTGAAATGGAAGAAGAAGGATTCCCCATCCAACAAAATGTAGTTAATCAATTAGACCATACCACTCTATAGAGACTCCAACAATCTTTCTCATCTTTGTCAAATATGAGGGACAAGGACAAAGAACCATTCACCCCCAGTCAAAAAATAAGAATAGACATCTATTGAACATTGGAAGTTCAAAAAATATGGGTAGGTTGAATAAAGTAGATACAAGGAAAAAATAAATAGACTAGGATATAGCAAATGGTCATTAGTCTACAATACAAGAAAGAATGAATAGACCCATCACAAGAAGTTCTCACGAAATTAATTAGTTTGAATGTAAGAGGTATGAACCACCAAAACAAACATCAAATGTTTAGGGACCTTAAAAATAATAAATTCCCTTCCATTATTGCAATTCAAGAAACCAAAATGTAGGAAAATAGTTTAGATGAAATCCAAAACAAAATCTAGATAGGTGCCAAAATGGCTTTATTTAGCTCAACAAGAGCTTATAGAGGCATAAAAAATTACTAGGATGACATGATTATTTATTGATATGTGATTTTTAAAATCCCCCATCATCTAGCAATCCTCTTCATTGTAAAGTTTTTAATAAATCTTGATCCTTTCAAACATCTACACCCCAACAATCCTTTCTCTCACAAAAAAATATGGTCTAATATAAGTGATTTCAGAACAAATTATAACGATACTCATTGGATCATCATCAATGAATTTAATACACCACTTCTCCCTAGGGAAAGGAAAGGGGGTCCTAGATCTTCTCAAATAGTATGGAGGACCTCTCAAACTTCATCTCGAACAATAATCTATTTGACATGCATTTGTAAGGCACTCCCTTTATATGGACCAATAGGTATATTTGGGAGAACATGATCCAAATTTATCTTGATTAAGCTCTTGTTGACTCTAACTAGTTGATGTCTCAGGAGTTCCATATCTCTTCCCTTCCACACATTGGCTCTAACCACAATCCTATTGCTCTGACCTTTGATAAAAACCTACAACATGGAAAATCCCGCTTCATATTTTATCATATGTGGCTTTCTCATATCTCAAGGATAGAATCTAAGATTGGTGGGACATAAACACTCAAGGTAACACCATGTAAAAGCTTGTGTAAAAGCTCAAAAATGTCAAAAGAAACATTAAGATTTGAAATCACAATTTTTCTAAAAAAATCTTCCATCAAAAGGATAAAGTTGAAACTGATCTTATTTAAATTAAAAAAAATGGATAACACTGGACTAATTGAATAACTCCACTCAAAATAAAAAAAACCTCCTCAGTTATTATCATAACATTATAGAACGTGAGGAAAGCTTCTAGCACCTCAAATCCAGATTAATGTAGCTCAAAGAAGGAGATAAAACATGAAATATTTTCACTTGTCTACCTTAAAGCATAAATTTTTAAAAAAAAATTAAAAAAATTATCTATGAATATGGAGTATTCCATGAAGAACTAGATTATATTAAAGAGGAACTAGTGAATTACTTCAAGAATTTGTTCACTACTAATAGACCTATCAATAGATCTAGAGCTCATTCCTTCCTAAAACCAAATCCTACTCTCAATACCATTTTAAATAAAATATCTAAATAGTATGTGAAAATTTAAGTATTTATCCTTCATAATGACAAGCCCCCTAGGTTTGATGGTTTCCCAATTGCTTTTTTCTAGACTTTCTATGAAATTGTAAAATCAAACTTGATTCATGATTTGACAAAATTATTTTTGATAGGAAAAATTCTAAGAGAATTAAATAATACCTTATTTTTCTTTGTCCCTAAAATCACTAGCACCTTGGCCCTTAAGTAATTTTGACCCTTTATTCTTTGCAATTTAGTTTACAAAATTCTCACTAAAATCTTGGTTTTTTAGCTCCAACCACTAATGAGTAAACTCATTTAAAAAGAAGGTAGTTTTGTTCAAGAAATATAAATCCAAGATGTAATCCTAGTAATTCATAAAATTATTCATTCAATTTCATTAATTAAGGAAGTAATCATTATTCTCAAATTAGACATGAACAAGGCTTTTGACAGGGTGGACTAGTTATATCTAGACTTGGTTCTTGAGAAATATGGTTTCCATCAGTTAGTATGCAAACTCATCTTCAATTGTATTAGTAAGGCTAAGTTATCCATATTAATCAATGTATCTCCTAATATTTATTTCAATAATAATAGAGGCTTTAGGAAAGGGAATCCACTATCCCCCTTCCTCTTTATTATACTCTCTAACACTCTCAACAGAAACATTGTCGATGTTCAGGCTAAAGGGTTAATCAAAGGCTTCCATTCATCTCCTGGTATCCCCCCTAATATTAACCAATATTTAATGTATGACACCATAAAATTATCATAATCCTTCATTAAGGAATCAAAAAATATCAAAGATGTCCTTCTCAAGTACGAGGAGGTTTTAATGTAGAAAATCAACCTTAAAAAAAACACTCTTTTTTCCTAAATACCCCATTATTAAGAAATACTAGAATATTAGGTATCATGGGTTGATACATAAAATAATTTCCTTTGACATATATATGAATTATTATGTCTACTTTAATGATGCCTATTCACCATTGGAACCCCCTGATTAAATTTCTTTTGAAAATGCTTGCTGGTTGGAAGGGGGTTGTGCTTTCAAAAGACAAAAATATTGTGTTGATTAAGTCCATTATTTCAATTCTTATTAATTATATTATGTCCCTGTTAAAAATAACTTTCATCATTGGACAAAAATTTGATCAGATTCAAAAATGTTTCCTCTGGTTAGGCACTAAAATAAAAAAATGCTATCACTTGGTTCCTTGGGATAGTGTTTCTCTCCCTAAGTAACATGGTGGGATGGGTATAAGAAGGATTAACCTCATGAACAAGGCACTTGAAATGAAAATAGTTTGGAGACTCATCAAGGAATAAAATATCTAGACTAACATCCTCTAGGCTCAATGCCTGTAACAAAGACTAGCCATATTTTTACTCTATGAAAACACCTATACTTCAGGCTCTAATATTTGGAGTCTAATCACCAAAGGAAATGAGATCATAAATCATGGATAAAAATTGAAGCTTAGTAATGGAGACACAATTTGGTTTTGAGGGGACCCATTGATCCTTAACCTTCATCTATCAGACCTTGAACTATGGTTTCAAATTAAAGATCAGATTCAAATCCATTTTAGCACCTGGTTTCAGACTATATTCAGCTTTAGGGAAACATAAAAATTTGGAATATCCTCCACATCACCAAAGCCATCCTAGAGCATGAAATCCTAATTTATAATCTCAACTTTCTCTTAAGATCTTGTCACATCTTAAATCTTCTAAAAGAGGACACCACGTCTTGGGTGGCCACCCCCTATGGTGAGTATAAAGTGAGGACTAGGTATTACAAAATTATCCCTCCAAATCTTGTAACTTTTATTTGGTTCAAAATTTGGGTTAAATAATTGAATCCAAAAGTGAACATCTTCCTATGGATTTTCCTTCGTAGCAAGATACTCACCATTGATAATCTTGCTAAATGAGGACTCTTCTTGGTCAACCATTGTGCTCTTTCTAAATCTGACTTTGAAACTATTCCCCATCTCCTCCTTCCTTTCCCTTTTGTCCACAAGATCTAGGGACTCCTCCTCATAAATTTCGATGTCATATGGACTCAATTGGACACCCTAATTTATACCTAGACTGTTTGGGACTCTCTTTCTTCCAACAAAACTCTCAATAAATTATATACCTTCTCCTTCCCACATTTAATTTGGGAAGTATGGAAAGTAAGGAATAACATAATCTTCAGAGACTCCTCTAGAACCTTTGATAGGGTCACTCTAAAAGTTTTCAACTCCACTATTGAAAACTTCAAAGTCTCAAAAAAAGCAAAGGGTCAACAAATCTCTTAGATTGAAGAATGCATAGCTAAAAATTGGATCCCCTCTCTCTCTCTCTCTCATTATCTGTTACAATTGACCCCAATATAGCCATCAGGAGTATAATAAAATGTATTCCCCCTTATAAAGTATGGATTAAACTCAACTTTGATGGGGCTTACAAAGGTAACCCTGGATTATCTAGAGGAGGTGGTGTGATTCGTGATGAAAATGATAGTTTCCTAGTTGTTTATGAAGATGGTATGGGATACCAAACCAAACACAATTTTGAATCACTTATATCTCTATGGGGCCTTTAGGTGGAAAAAAATCTTAGCGTCATCAAACTCCTTATGGAAGGAGAGTCCCTCAAAATTATCAATTGCCTAAACAATTTAAACAAAGCTTCCTAGACCATTGACAA
>JARHVA010000085.1:8217500-8222500 GCA_037957365.1 Torreya grandis
TGATACATTTCTGGACATCATCATCATCATCATCATCGCTATTATTATTATTATTATTATTATATTATTATTATTATTATTATTATTATTATTATTATTATTATTATTATTATTATTATTCCCAGTTCAGTGAAACCTATTGGAGGATCAAATAAAATGCAAACAAAATGTTTTCTCTTATATTTCATTTCTTAAATGTACGTGAATATTTTTTAAGTCTCAATTTAGGAAAATTTATTGTATAGTTTTGATAGAAAAAAATAAAAGCAAAAGGGTGAATATTCCATGGTATAAATGTTTTTGACTAGCAATATAAAAATAAAATATGTCTCAATTAATCAGAGAGCGTATTTTGTAGAGTAGTTAATAGAAATGAGAATAGGAGGAGAAACAATATTTAAAGATGATGTTGAGAGAACTTATACATGAAAATTTAGATTCGGTATCGAGGTATAGAGAATAAGTCCTTACATGTTTATTTTCTTTATTGTTTTTAAATTTTTAAATTTTTTAATATTTTATTTTTTAACAAAATTTTCAAGTTTATTTCAGTTTTAATAAGTTTTAAGAAAATATAACTATACTAATAAATTTTATGTTTATTTAATTTATATTTAAATTCTATTTGTATTTCATTGTTATATAAAAAAATTATTTCTTATATGAAAATGAGAATAGATTTATTTTAATATTTTAGATATATAATCTATTTTTTCAAGATTTAATATAATAAATTGGTTAATCAATATAATTAATAAAAAATCTAAAATCTAAAATGTAAAATTCTTTAAATTTTCAATTTTAAAATTTTGTTAGGTTTTAATTCTATTGTATTTATTTAATATCTTAGTATAAAGTTATATTTTTTTAAGTTAATTTTTTAATTAAAAAATAATAAATCACAACCCTGAAAGTTGTAAAAATTGCAACTGTGACATAATGACACTAAAAAGAAACAATTGCATCAATCATTACAAGTAGCACATCACAACTAAACATAACCAACAATTGTAGTTAAAGTTGATTTAACTACATCTCTAACCTCCTTTTTTTATTATTTATTTTATTGACTCAACCATATTTTTAGATCACTTTCTTATATAAAGGTATAATGCAATAGTAATGAAGCTTGTTTCACAATGATGTTTTTAGAGTATTTAATAATTATTATTTTACATTTTTTCTATTTTATTAACAGATGAGGGGTGAGCAAGTCCTGAAAATATGTTGAAGGGTAGGTATCTTGATGGCAATTCAACGCATTTATCTACCACCTAAATCTCTAAATTTTGATAACACTTGGTAGGTGTACATTGGAAATACAACTATGTATGTTTTTTCATAATTATGGTAATTTTCAATAACAAGGAATTAACTACATAGTAAGTGGGAATACAAATTTTTATAGTAGTTTAATTAGGGTTTAAGAAAGAACTGTCACATTTTGAGTGTGTATTAATAGTTGAAATATATTTTTAATACATAATATATTATATTTGAATTTATATTGTCTAATAAATTTTAGATTACAATGTATAAATTTTCCAACATCTATCCCATAATAACTAATCACATACATGATGGTATATCACTAATTAAATAATTTGTGCACCAATGTATAACAAATTTACACCATATTCAAACATTAGACAACAATTTTACTTTAAATTCTTTCCAAATTTATAATTTTTAAGTTAATTCAAAATTTGAGATTCCATCCGTTTTAACATACCAAATAAAAATTATAAAGAAAAAAAATTATAAATTTAAATGAATAGTTTTTAATTTTTTACATGGCACCTCGGTACTAGTGTGAAACCCCTAAACTTATGGGTTGTCACTAATGGATCTTCTTCCTTAAGTGTAGGGTGCAAGTACATGATTGTTATTTGCTATGTGGGTTTAGGGTAATGGTAATTTTTTATTGATATGTTTGTCCTACTGATATTAATAGATATGGAAATACCAAAGGTTATATTTTAGGTATCTCTCATACATATGAATAATAATTTTTGAATGTATAATTGCTTTAGGGTAATGGTAATTATTTCTTGAGATGTGTGTCTTGCTAATTTTGATAAAAAATAGAAATGTCAAAGGTTATTTTTTATTTAGTTCTAATTCATATGGATAATAAGCTTTGAATGAATATGTTTTAACAAATGGTAATTGATTCACTTTAAAAATGATAATTAATGAACTCTATGTTTTTAATATATTAATGAACCTGAATACTATTAAGCTAATAAAATTACCAATAGGCAATGATTATGAAATAATAATCTATATTGATTCATATTTATTATTAAAATAATTATAAACCATGCATAAATAATCCTCAACTCACAATTAGAGTTGACATGCAAAATTTGGAAATCTAAAAATAATTAAAACTCGACCTACTATTTTTAACAACTACTATTTTAGTAAGTTTTACATGTAAGCATGCATAGATCTAAAAATCTCAAAAAGAAAATTAAATAATAAAATTAACCTATAATATAAATTTAAAATAAAGTTAAATTTTGGATATAAAAATAAATAGTTTATAAATTTAGAAAAAACTCAAAAATAATAATAAATTATAATTTTAGACCCTTAGATGGTCACATATGTCATTCAAAAAATATTGAAAATGTCCAAAAACTAGAAGGTCTAATTATTGGCTACATTTAAATTTTTGATATGTTAATTTTTGCATGAATATGATCTGAAATAGAACTATAGATCAAAACTTATGGCCTCTAGAAGTTCAATCTCATTTTTGGTATCATTCTCCACTACTTGAAAACAACTCAACACTTGCAAGTTTCTCTGATTGGACTGTTGTCATTTTTACTTATCAATATTCTTTATCTCCCATTATGTAATCCAAATATTCTCTTCCTATTTTAAACCTTCTCACTACACTAAATATTTATCATAACTTCCATTTTTTGTGTTTATTGTCTTCTTATCCATTACCTACACTATATTTTCTTTCTTCTTCGTTGGCACCTGTTACTACCAATATACTTCTTTATATTATTTATCTTCACCATATTCTTCAATGAAATGATATAAACATGAACCATTAAATACCAGAGAGATATCAAAATTCTTTGGTAAACTCACCTCATATCATTGTCATTGATTTTATTCACAAATTTTTATGGTCTAATTTTCTTGTACTTCAACTTATTATGTGTGCCTTTTATAAATATCTCTTTCTTCAAGTAAACCATTACTAAATATCCTTATTCAAATATTTTATACCTTCTTCCAACATCTGTTTATAGTTTTAATTAATTTCCTAGACATTTCTTCTTACTTCTTATAATTGTTTTATATATTCTAAAAATACTTCTACATCATCACTAACTCATTTTGTGATTGCTAACTATCCCAAATTTAAACAATTCATAAATTTTATCCCATAAATAATATAAAATGATGATTTTTTATAGATTTATTCACTGAAATATTATATGCAAAATTAGTTGGTGATAAAGCTAAGTCCCATTATTTGTGCTTCTCTCAAACTTTGCATCTTATTAAATTTTCCAAGCTCATGTTTACAATTTTTTTATATCCATCCATTTGGATATGGTATGAATTAATTAATTATATCTTAGTCCCCATATTCTTCCTAAAGTGACTTAGAAATTTCATGTTCCTATTAGATATGGTGGTATTTGGAATACCATGCAATCTCACAATATCCTTAAAAAATGTTTTATAACTCTAGTGATATATTGGATTTATTACATGCTATAAAATGAACCATCTTAGAAAACCTATCTATAATCATAAAAAAATAAATCATTACCTCTCTCTGTGTTTGATAATCCCAACACAAAATCCATACTCAAATCTATCCATGGTCCTCATAAAACTCGTAATGACATGTACATCCCATTATTTTGTGTATATATTTTTTTCACATGACATATCCTCAACCTTGTAAGATATATTTTTACATCTCTCTCCATATTTGGCCAAAAATAATTCTCCTCCACTAAATTTATTATCTTTTGTCTTACCAAAACATCTAGCTAAAACACCACTATATAATTCTCTTATTATATTATATATTAGAGGCCAAATTTTATTACATAATTATTTTTCTTTGAAGTGATAACCATCCTACATAATATACTCCTCATAAACATTACTTATATCACCTATCAATGGAATCCTACATTGGTCAACTATCTTTCAGAAATTTGGATTAATATAATATACTTCTTTAATAAATTTAATTATAACTTCTTCACTCACCATAGTAGTTAACAACCCCACTCACCTACTCAAATCATTGGCTACTTGATTTTGTTTTTATGATTTGTTATTCCACATAAAAATATAACTCCAAAATAAAAACACACTTTTTTCATGCCTAGTATTTAAATCATTTTGAGTGTTCACATACTTTAAAGCCTCATGATCAATAAATAAGATAAACTCCTTAGGCATTAGATAATGCCTTGATGTAATAAGAAACTAAACTTATGGAGGCCATAACTTTTGATCTGTATGTTCATTTTCCCATCTTCATGCCAAAATGATCATATCAAAAAGTTTAATGATGAGACAAACTTCTCTTCTAGTTTCATGAAATTTAGATATTTTTCTAAGGCCATACATGACCATTTGAGGGTCTAAAATTATAGTTTCATATTATTTTTAGGTTTTTTTTATATATTTGGAAATTTCCCATTTTTGTAACCCAACATGAAATTTAGTTGAAATTCATATGATAGGTTAATTTTAGTATTTGGTTTCTTTTTAGATATTTTTAGAGTTGCACGTGGTTACATGCAAAACTTACTAAAAATAATAGCTTCTAAAAATAACAAGTTAGGTTTTATTTTTTTTTAGAGTTTTGAATTTTGCATATCAAATCTAATTCTTATTTAAAGATTTTTTATGCATGGTTTCTAATTTTTTTATTTATTCAATATGAATCTATACTAGTCATTATTCATAATCTTAGCCTATTGGATTTTTATTTATCTTGA
>JARHVA010000085.1:8227500-8242500 GCA_037957365.1 Torreya grandis
CATGTTAGTATGTTATTTCATAACTATCCCTTCTTGTAACTATAACCTATAATTGGTAGACTCACTTAGCATAGTAATATTTATATGTACCATTTTATTGAATTTCATTATGTTTACTTAATATAAACTATTATGGTAACCCAGGTAATACATTTCTTAGTCAAGGAGTTTAACTATCTTATGGTTTGGCATACTTGTGTTACCCTAGAAAGGATAGTTGATTTTCAATATTATTATTACACTAATTAATCACCTTGTTATATTGATCATGAAAACATGGATAGTAATGATGTATGCATGCTTAATGTGACATTTCTTAATAATGCAGCCTTATGTAGTTTTTATGTGTACTCTCTTGAAATGTATAATAATGTGACTTGATCCAAGACTTATATAGACATACTTAGCTTGTATATTGGATCAATAGTAGTTTATCCATTGATAATGACATGCTAGTGTAATGCCTTACATATTTATCATGGGTCACATGGTATTGTTGTTGTGCCACCTCGTAGAGTGAAATTTGTTACTTGTGTAACCTTATAAAATTGTTATATAGATATTATATTTAATTGGACTATTTTGGTAATGATTTGTGTAGAGTTTATATAGGCAGATTGGATTCTATGTAATTGGGTGCCTGGACATGCTTTATCATTTTGATTAGAGTCACTAGTAAGCTATAAGCTTCAATTGAATGTTAACCCATGTGAGCTATCTTATTATTATTATTATTATTATTATTATTATTATTATTATTATTATTATTATTATTATTATATACCTATGCTTATGCTCACTTCCTTTCATTCTCTTTAGATTTACTCTTGATCTATCATGTGAATATAAACTACTTGTAGTTGGTTTCCAGTTGCGTATGGAGTATAGAGACTCCCAGGGTGTTCTAAAATATATGTGATATTATGAAAGTATGTATATTTTAATCTTGGAACAATTTACTAGATTATGGATGGAGAAGGTAATATTAAATATCTTACTTAATAAAGTAATTGGAATGTTAATTAATACCTTCCCTTAGATATGTGCTTACATAAATGAATTGATTACAATTATATATGTGGATATCATTATTGCATGATGGATATTAATATTAACCTTGCCTTATGTTGGCTAGATATTCTCACTAAGTAGGCATGGCTATTTGTAAGAGTTGGTGTGTGTATTAAGCTTGTGTAGACCTTGACACTTGTATGCTTCGGCAACCTAGTTTATTTTAAATGATTGAATGCTTGAACAAGATACATATTGGGCATAGGTGAAGCATGTTACTCCTTCTATGGTATTGTATGAAGTGATTTGATCCATTAAAGAATTCCTTAATGAAAATAAGAGGTTAATGTTGAAAAATTTAGTCATGCATAATAAATTCCTGATTGTAGGATTAGCTGAAATGCTAATATGGATGAGTAAATTCATTATGATAGTATGCCTTTTATACATTAAACATCTATTGATAAGATAAACAATGTTAGGGATTTTATACACATATATGTGGGCTGCCATGTATTTCAGGTGCATTAACTCCTCCTCCATCATTGCTATTCCATCATACTAGTTATTGCCAATTTGAAACTAATTATAACGATTCAAGGAGGCTTCCACCATGTCATTACCTATTAGAGGATGTGGTATAGCATGATTGTGACTTTGTCCATGTGCTTGGAATATAATAAGCATACTTATGAATTGATTGAGATCTAGCTATGCGTTATGTGCTTCTTATTTTATGTTCATGACCCTTAGCTTAGCCCATATGCACTCTTATGATAACAGGTTGATATATGTGCTTTGAATGTTGAATATTTTGCTTGATTGCCTTTAGGAATAATTTTTTCCCTTGGTTTCCATGTCATGCTTGGTTTTGATTATTAATGACGTAGAATGTCAAGATTAAAATTTCTATTTGTGCTTACGCATGTATGCTAAGTGTGTATTACTTACTTTAGTAGGTGAGGTCTGGGTCCATTATGCATCCATTATGTAATCTAATATATAACTTCAAAAATAAAATTGGGTTATTTTATCTAGTATCTAAATAGTGTTTTTACTCTAGAAAACTCTAGGTTTGGTAGAGTTTCTATTTGATGACCTTTGAGCTATTTATATTAGGTGGAATTGTGAAGTAATTTCTAAGATTCTTAGCCTTTAGGCTAAAGGTTAAGGTGTTGTGTTATTTTTTCTTACTTGTTGTTGTAAAGTTCCATGCGTCACTTATAATAAGTGATTATAAGGAATCTAGTTTTTCTCTCATATCAGTGGTTATCTCTCCCTAGCCTTAGTTTGAGTTAACACTTATCAAATCCAATTGCAATAGGGTAAGTCCCACCTATAATCATTGACTTGTATGGGTAGGTCAATGGGAGATAGGTTATACAAGGTTCACCTTTAGAATCAAAGGAATGATGTTTAGTTATATATGATTGGCTTGTATGGTTGAGCCTTCGCTAGATCCTTGGAATATTATGAACTAGTGTAGATCAAGGGTTCAACATAAACTATAAGGGCATGATAGGGTGCAAAAAGGACTGAGTTTGTTTAATAAGTTAATAGGTTGATATTTCCTATCGTAAAAAGGATTGCCTTGAACTATTAGTAACCTATGAAATTATATGGGTATACTAGCCAAAGTTTATACTTTGGATGGTTTTTGAATGGAGTGGACACATATCCATGGGGTGAGTTACTTGTAGATATAAATCCTACCCTATGTTTTTTATATTCATGACAAGTTACTTATATAGAAGCTTCTTTCCATGACTTTATTGTAAAGGTTGTGGTGAACAGCCATAAATTTTGGCTTCACCTAGGTATCACTATAAGTGACTGAAGGTAATGATATCAATTTTTTTATTGTAATATAAATATTGAGTAGGCATTGGCTCATCTAAGGTAATGGAATTTTTAAGCAAACCTAGAAGGTTTTGTTATCTAGTTAGTTTCTTGGTTGGCTAAGTTACAGTGGTTATGCATCCTATCAACTGATGAGATTTTGCGGAGATGAAAAATTATGCATTTCAGCTAAGTTAGGCTTGGTTTTGTTATCCTCTTTTGGGTTAATTTGAGGAAGAAAGAGGCTTTGTAACTCCAAAATGGAGTGAAACTAACTAGTCTTTTCATGTTTATAGAGATCTTGGATCAATTTTTTATCTATGACGTATGTTTTATTCATTGATATTATTGATTCCATGTGCAAGTTGGTTGATCCTAACTAGGTTATACACCCATGTGGATGTCTATTCAGACTTGATTTCATATTGGCACTATGAGGATGTATCTTGAGACCTTGAATATGTCCTACATCTAGGAGGATGTTTATTACAAGTTATGATTTAACTTATTGTTTGTGAGGGATTATGATTCCCAAAATGGTGTTATGGTACTCTCTTTAAGCCTTGGATAAGCTCACCCTTTTCCCAATTTGATGGTGCATTAACACAAGCATCATTATTTGATCCTTGATATGTTGGATTTAGTCAATCGATTTTATCATGATATAAGCTTTTTGTTACAATTTTAGGACAATGTATGTATGTCCATTGATTGCTTGCATCAACAAACTATTTGATGAGGCTGAGGTTCATTGTCTTTGGAGGACCAAGGGTTAGGCTCAAGCCTAGAGGGCTTGATGGTGGTGAGTACGACTAACTTGCATGAGTAAGTTAAGAGTTTTGGGATTGATTATGTGATATCATTGATAGGTATTTGATGTCATTTACATGGCATCTACACATCAAGTGGACAATGTAGACTCATAGACCCTTGTGCTTCACACACCTATGTGTTTGATTATTGTGATGTGTAAAATACCTTGGCAAATTTACTTATAACTGATTGTGTTATTATCTTCCATTGTTTCTTCATCCATATACATTGTTCTATTTTATGGTATAAAATTCTAAAATGTGCCAACTTTTATACCTTTTTACTAGATTTTTAAGTATTTTCATTGTGTTATACATGTGATTATTGTGTTGTTAGACTATAAATTATGAATTCAAGCATTTCTGTATTATGACTTTGTTTGGATGTTGAATCCCTTGTTAAGTTACCAATGCATATTATTGTGATGTATTTTTCTTTTTTGAATCATTGTTCTAGTTATGAACATTGATGCAAGTGTGAGGTTGAGGGTAAGGAGGCACTATTTCCATATTAGATAGATTGGGTATGGGCTAGGGAGTAGAGTCTCTCAGAGGCTAAAAATCAAATCCACCCCTTTGCATGAGGTAGCCACCTGATTCATTCAAAGTGTGCACCATGACAACCACATATTGGCCACAGGACCCTCCTGCATAATGGTCACCTTATGATTTAGTGATCTTTAGCCACCTCTGAGGGGTTTTCGTGAAACAACCTATGTTGATTATCTTTGTGTAAGCCCTGCAAAACACCAATTGGTCCTACATTAAGGATGTGGATGAAAATCAACAAGGGGACACTTGTTGAAAGACATGCATGTCCTTACATGTGTGTGTAGACATGATATGATTGAGGCATTATTTGATATACCTATTATTTATATATTCTAGTATGAATATATTTCTACATTCTTTTATGCATACCTAGATAGTATGTTGGTTTTGTTATTGGGAGGAACACTGTAAGTCCTGATCATGTAAATTTTATAATTATGGGTACCTATGTCTTTTTCTTCTTTTCTTTTTACTACCATGAGGTAAGTATAGTGTGATGGTGGAACTGTTATTTATATAACCATCATGTGAGCTCACAAAGTGTTTGGAAATCTTGTGGTAAACTTTTGGGGTAGCATGTATGGCCTAGGTT
Organism: Torreya grandis; assembly: GCA_037957365.1. Lineage (NCBI taxonomy): Eukaryota > Viridiplantae > Streptophyta > Pinopsida > Cupressales > Taxaceae > Torreya > Torreya grandis. The sequence continues at coordinate 8,232,307 of JARHVA010000085.1, forward strand.
GGCTTCTCCTGTTATTTAGTGTGGATAATGTGGGATGCTACACTATCCCCTAAATGGTATTTTATTGTAAGTAACCATTCAAAGTGGGTTACTATCCTATGGTTGAATTATGTGATGAATGTTTATTAAATTATGTGTAAGGCATAATATGTGTATCGGTATAGGCACTATTTTAGTTTCAGATTTATTCTTAAATTCTTGATGAGATTGTGCAAATTACTACTAAGGTTATAAAAGTTGTGAATTCTATGGTATGTTCACCTCTTGAAGAGAAGGATATCTTTCTAGTGTTTGGTGTTATAATAAAATTGTTGATCTAAATGGTATAAATTATTAAAATTTACCTACCTTTCATGATTTTTAGCTAAGAAAGGTGTGCTCATAAGGCAAGAAAAGCCTTTTGTTATTCTTTATTGATTTAGCAAATTTCATTCAAATATTTGGAATTGTTGTTTTATTTCAGAAGTCACACCTAAATGGGTGACTAAATTTTAAAGGTTTCATATAACTATATAGAAATGGTGGTACACCATTGGTATTTGTACTATATTAGAGATGATTTAGAGTTGTTAGACCTTTATGAAAGCTATAATTATCTATGTTTGGTTGTCAATAAATGACTTGTGCATCATGAACATCGAATTTTACCCTAAGTTGAGGTATGTGTTTTAACTTATTATTTCATTACTTTTGATAAATCCATATCTTATTCTAGTGTTATAATGACATGTGAATCGATAATAATTTTCTTGCACCAATAATTATGATTTATGTTGAAAATAAGAATGTACCTTACCTATATAGTATAATACACCCCTTTGTTTAACTATTATGTAAACCAATGTTTTTATAATTAATATTATGATTAATAGATGAAAACCTTGTATAGATTGATTGAGTCACCAAGGATAACCAAGTTCCTTATTATTGATTTAGTCATTAGGATGGCTCATCTCTAAGAGAGGGAGGATGTCACAATCCCACCCTTGTACACCCTGAATCGATTACTTAGATAATTGTTTTAGCATGTGTATGGATGATTGCTACATTCCTTACATAACTAGACTACATTATTGTTTTGATGTTGTGATATTGGACTTGATGTTGATATAGAGCATGCCTATAATGGATATTACTACACTTCCTTATTTAGCTAGATTGTACTGTTATATCCTGATGCTATTATATATGTTATTGGATTGATGCATTTATATTATTTATAATTCATACATGTGATGATGTACGAGTTATTTATCATATTTATACTTGATTATAGTAATTACTATTTTATCATTTTTATCAATTATTAGACTAGATACTGCTGATAGATCCAATTAGTGGTTATAAGTATTGATTATAGGCTAAGCTAGATGATGGCATCAACTCTTGGGGAAGTGGAGTAGTTTTGAGCAATCAGATGAGTTTTGATAGGTAAAATATGATAAAACATAGACTTTAATCCATTGGTCAGTCTTTCATGTTATTATTCTTGTTCATGTCATCTTTCTTAATGTTGTGTGGAGGTTTTTTGGTGCTCTAATGCAAATGACATTTTCATGTTTTACACTTACCTAGTCATTGAGTTGTGATTCATTTATGTCTTAGTTAGTCATTTTGGTTATTGTATCACTAATGTATATGTTATATTGTGCCTTTTAGTCTTGGTGAATCCATGAATGTGAGTGGATGAATTAGGTAGTGACACTCATTATTTTGATAACCATCACAAAAAAAAAGCATGTTCAAATATTTGTGTGTGTGTGTGTGTGTGTGTGTGTGTGTGTGTGTGTGTGTGTGTGTGTGTGTGTGTGTGTGTGTGTGTGTGTGTGTGTGTGTGTGTGTGTGTGTGTGTATATATATATATATATATATATATATATATATATATATATATATATATATGGTTACATATTCTATATTTTGATATATAGACTTCTATTACTAAATAGATTATGAAAATACTAATATGAATTCTTAATGTTAAAATATTAACATGGAAATATATTTACATTGTAAATATAAAATGAATATCTTTTCTATTTTAAAGAATACATCAATATTAATAATAAATGTGTAATTTAAATATATTATATTTAAATATTACATTAATTGAAGTATAATCAAAGGTATGGGCAGCATGGAAGGTGGTTAGATGACATGATAATGGAGAAAGGAGAGGAGTAAGGAAGAAGTTGGTAGGGAAAAGGCGTAAGGGACAAGTGATGGTAGGGGAGTAAAGAGGGAAGTAGGAACAAGATAGTGAGGATGGAGATGCATTGGGGGTAAGTGAATATTGGCATAGAAAAGACATGAAGAGCATGGTGAAGGGAAGGGGGAAGTTAGAACACAGAAAAAGGAGGATTGCATGGGGTAGGGAGAGGATAATGAAGCAGAATAGAGGATGAATGGAGTAAGAAAAATGTAGATAAAGGGAATATGGGGGAATCAAGGTAACAAAGGAGATGAGTGAGGAGATTTTATAGGAAAGGAGAGTCACAACAATGAAGCGAAGTGAATGGTGTAGGATGGAAGGAAGGGAGTGCAGGAATGAAAGAAGAGAAGGAAAATATGTTTGGAGAATAAGGAGCTATATGCCAAAGATATTAAATGTAGAAATGATAGATAACCATGGAGAGAACAAGAATTAAATAGGTATAAAAACTAGGAGTTGTAGGATATATGCAAAAAAGAGAAGAAAGAGAACACAATGAAGAACAAACATATAAGGACATGTAGGGAGAAAGAAGGAGGGGCAAAGTTTAACACTAGGCCTTTCTTGGTAAGGGATTATGAGATCAATTTGAATTCCTAAGAAAGGAAAGACATAGGTTCTAGCATTGTAGATCCTTTTGTTAGAAAAAACTTGTGATTCATTGAGTTTAGCCATGTATCATTTCAAACAGAGATGATTGTTAATATCAACCAATAGATAAAACTGCCATTATTTTCTTGACCCGTAAATTTGAAAGAAGATAAATGCAGCATTGAGATCGACCATTATAATATTGATACAGTTTTCGTTATGGCTGAGAAATGCAATATTAGTAAATGGGCTAGGTATTTTATTAAATTTTCTCCTATTGATGCCACAACATTGTTTTACATAATCTAGTCATTGAATTCTATGTGTTTCACCCACATATCAATGTGGTCATGTTTTTAATCTATGAATGTTATTTAACTAACAATTGGGTATTCAATATATTTATGTTTTGCCATGACCTAGTAATTCCAAACCCTATTGCCCTACTTAGTGTGGTTGAGTGTAAAAAGTCGTTGACCCTAACCTTAGAAGAACACCATAAAATATGGCATAATGTGTTGCATCCCTTCGTATCTTTAATTATACAAACTTAGCTTTGTAAATAAATTACATAAATAGTTGTAATCCATTAATTTATATATCTTATCTTACTTATGTGTATCTCTATGGATGGCCTACCTTGTTGTAATGAATAGTATAGTTAGGTGGTCAATTTTTGGAAAATAAAAATAAATAGGTAAGGTGGTTTAAGTTTTGATAGATCATCCCAACAAATTATTCCTTAGTATTATATTCCCTAGATTAAGATAATTGGATATGTTATTATTATTATTTATTAGAATGTGTTTTGAATGAAAAAGAAAATTAATTTAGAGTCTTAAATATGTCCTTTTAAAGTGCTGAGTGGAAATAATATTCCTGGATGTTAGATTGACATTATAACTTTTATTCAAAATTGAATTAAAATTAATTGAGCATGTTAAACTTAAAAAGCACTGAGTTTTTCTTCATCATTATCATTCCTAAAAATTACACTAGATTGGGGTTTTAATTGAATTCGCTGCATAGGTTTATGAGATGGCACACTTTTGGCCATGTGTATATATAGTTTGATTTGGAGGGAATTTATTTGTTCTATTATTTTATTTTATCTAAAAAGTTGATTTTGTTAGAATATTTAAATGTAATACATTCATGTAATTCTAATTTAGGGATCATATGAGGTTGGGAGACCTCATGATGATCTCCTAAATCCCTGTACATTGATTATGGTTTTTAAATAAATTTATAGTTGTATGTTTTATAGTAATTTTCTACCCTTTTTGGTCTATTTTAGACTGCTGGAAGGATTCCAAGATTGTTAATCAATTTTTAGTCTCTTTTATTATTGACTTGGAATTATTGCCTAGTTGAGTTACATATTTTCCATGATTGGCTGAGCTTACCTATTAGTCCTTGATGTCGTTGTGTGAATTTGTAAGTTATGTCATGCCTTGTAGTTTGCTTGTAACTGTGGGAGTATTCCCTTGATAGTGACTTTGCCTAGTGTTGGTGTTATGTGGTTGTGATGTGATGTCTATCGATTTAATACCCAGCTTACTTAGGACTTTCTCCTTGACCCTATTTTTTGGAGCCATCATCTAGTTGATGGTTGCGGGTGGTTGGGGCCATCTATGGAGGGATCATAGGGATAGTTGGGAGGGCTTGTCTTGGTTGTTTACTGTTATTCCATTTCTAATGACTTTGTGAGTAGGTATGATGTACTTAAAAATGTTAACTACATGTTGTTTATATATTTACAGCTTAGATATGTTACTTTCATCTATCTTGACTAAAGGTTGTAGTTATGATTAGTTTCATTGGTTTTCATATTTATTACATTTGACTCTTGGCATGCTAACCTTGTGCATGGTTAGGTACCCTTTAGAATTAAGAATATCAATCTCATGTTGTTGATTATGATGTAACTCATTGGATCTTACATCTAGTTCTGAATTCACTCTTGGATGTACTTGGATTTTATCTTGGGTTGCCAATTAGATATTCTTTACTAATGTTATAATGTTACACCATATCATTTGTATTGTTGAATATGTAGTATGTTATTTCATAACCATTTATTCTTGTAACTATAACCTATAATTCGTGGAATCACTTAGCATATTAATAATTCATTGTGCCATTTTATAGAATTCTATTATGTTCACTTAATATAAACTATTATGATAACTTGTGTAATGCATTTCTTAGGCAAGGAGTTTAATTATCTTGTAGTTAGGCATACTTGACTCCATACTTGGGTTACCTTGGAAAGGATATTTGATTTTAAAAATTATTGTTACAATGATAAATCACCTTGTTATCTTCTTCATGAAACATGGATACTAATGATGTATACATGATTAATGTGGCATTTCTTAATTATGCAGCCTTATGGAGTTTTCATGTATACTCTCTTGAAATGTATAATCATGGGATTTAAGCCAAGATTTGTATATAAATACTTGAGTTATATATTGGATCGATAGTAGTTTATCCATTGCTAATAACATGCTTGTTTAATGCCTAAAATATTCACCATGGGACACATGGTATTATTGTTTTTAAACCTCTGATAGTGACATTTATTACTTGTGTAACCTTATAAAATTGTTATATAGATATTCTCTTTAATTGAACCATTTTGGTAATGATTGGTTTAGAGATTGTATAGGTAGAATGGATTTTATGTAATTAGGTGCCTAGACATGTTTGAACATTTTAATTAGAGTCATTATTAGTTTGGAATATTAAATTGAATGGTAACACATGTGACCTAGATTATTATTGTGTTTGTATACCTGACATGCACTCACTTCCTTTCATGCTCATTTGATTTACTCTTAATCTATCATCTGAATATAAACTACTCGTAGTTGGCTTCCAGTTGTGTATGGAGTATAAAGACTCATAGGGTGTTCTAGCTTGTATGTGATATTATGGAAGTATGCATATTTTAATCTTGGAACAAGTTACTAGATTATGGATGGAGAAGGTAATCTTCAATATCTTGCGTAATAAAGAAATTGGCATGTTAATTAAAACCTTCCTTTGGATATGTGCTTACGTAAAAGAAGTGACTACAATTATATATGTGGATATCATTCTCCATGATGGATATGAATATTAATCTTACCTCATGTTGGCTATATTTTCTCACTAAGTAGGCATGGTTATTGGTAGGATTTGGTGTGTGTATTAAGATTTTGTAGATCTTGACACTTGTATGCTTTGGCAACTTGGTTCATTTGGAATCATTTCATTCTTAAACAAGATATATATTGTGTATGGGTGAATAATGTTACTAATTATATGGTATTGTATGAAGTGACTTGATTCATTAAGGATTTCCTTAAGGAAAATAATAGGTTAATTTTGAAAAACTTAATCATGCAAAATAAAATATTGATTGTAATATTGGCTAAAATGTTAATGTGAGTGTGTAAATTTATTAAACGAGTATGCCTTTTTAAACTTAAATATCTATTGATAAGATAATAAATGTTAGGGATTTTATATAGATATATGTGGGCTGCCATGTATTTGAGTTTCATTAACTCTTGCTCCATTATTGCTAATCCATCGTATTGGCTATTGCCAATTTAGAACCAATTATAACAATTCAAGGATTCGACACCACTATGTCATTACCTTTTTGGAGGATGTGGTAAAGCATGATTCTAAATTCATCGATGTGTTTGAATCATGGAAAGCATGCTTATAAATTGATTGATATCTAGCTATGAGTTATTTGATTTTTATTGTATGTTCATGATCCTTAGCTTAACCCGTATGCACTCTTTTGATAGTAGGTTGATGTATGTGCTTTGAATGTTAGATATTTTGACTGATTGCCTTTAGGGACAATGTTTTCCCTTAGTTTCCATATCATGCCTGGTTGTGACTATTAGTGACGTAGAAGGTCAATATTAACCTTATTATTTATGTGTATGAATGTATACTAGGTGTGTATCACTTTCTTTAGCAAGTGAGGTCTAGGTCCATTATGCATCCATTGTGTACTTGAATATGTATCTTCAATTTTTTTTGGGTTATTTCATTTTTCTCTTATAATAACATATATCATGTGATATAAATGAGGTATAATAAACTTGGACTTGATTGTAATTTTATTGATCACTTTATTATACACACAAATCCTAAACCACCATTTTTTTTTGGAGTTATTAATGCTAGTGTTACACATGGAGTCATGTTATCTTTTACTAAACCCTTATTCACTAATTCAATAATCTAATAAAAAAAAATTCATGTTGTGTTATACTCATATTATAAACTTCTTGATTGGGTAGAGTTGATCCTAGAATCAAATCAATATGATGTTGAAAATATCTCTTTGGTGGTGAACCATCTACTAAATCATTATGTATAGCATCTGCATAATCTTTCAGCACTATTATTGCTTCTACTAGTACTTGTACCATTTCTATGTCATATTTTTTTGCCACTAATACATAGCAATAACCTATCATGTTCATGTCTTTGATAAATTATTTTGTAGTCAGCATGCTTTTAGCCTACCCTTCTTCTTTAAGAGGTAACAAAAATATATTTATACCACCTTTTCAAAAACTATGTGTGCTTTTTGCTCCATCATTAATTATTCTTTTATCAAACTACCCTCACCTTCTTAATAACACATGGCATGCATCTATTAGTATAACATCACACCATATTTCATCCTTATAAATTTTACCTGTATAAAATTAGATTAATCACCTTTTATCTACTATAACTTCATTCCCTTTATTAAACCATGAAATTTGATAAGGATTAAGATGATTTTCACATTTTAAACCTAGTTTCTCAATCATATCTTTAAAAACCATATTTCCACAATTACACCATCTATAATTACTTTGCATATCTTAACTCCTAAACTAAACCTTGTTCGAAATATATTTGTTCGTAAACATGCATGGACACATTATTTATTATGTACATGTTCATTCCCTAGAACAATCATTTTTTTCTCATCATGATATTTTTTGCAATATCTGTCACTATAAATTTAGTATTTTGTTCTTCTATTTTCAGCTTCAACTAAATTCACTCTTGAGTTGTCCTCTTGCCTCCTTTTTCGATATTGGTACTGTGGACACTCAAATTCTCTATAGACTTCTTCTCCACATCTATAACATACATAGATCTAAGTTGATTTAAAAACCATCCTCTACCACCACCATAGATTCATCCTCTCATAAATCCTCTTCATCTTTGTTGGTTTTTAAACCCTTTTCTATAATCTTCTTGTCTTTCTACAACATGTGATGATTTTCCTATAGTGTTATTAAATAAAACTCATCCCATTATTTGAGGGAATTTTCCTCTTCTTGGCCTAATAGATGTTCTTTTGAATTTATGTCTTTTTTTTTGCCTTTAAAGTTAATTCATAATCTTCCTCTATGAAAAGTATTCTATGCATGCTTGATTAATCTTGAATAAAAACTTCAAACTATTTACATACCTTAAATAGATTTTCTCTTATTTTTCATCATGATCCACTCATATATAAAACTTTTAAAACTCATATGTATACTCTTGTATATTGTGATGGTTCTGTCTCAAAATTTTAAATCTTTTGTGTAGGCTTTGTGCATAATCCATAAGAATAAATTTATCCCTCACCTTCTTTTCCATATTTTTCCACAAGTTGATCTTCTCTATACCTTTTCTCTATCTCTCTTTCTACTACTGATCCCACCAAATCATTACATGACCCTTCAATTTTAGGCATGTAAATTTTACCTTTTCATCTTCTCTCATAATTTTCCATTCAAAAAATTTCTCCATGTTTTTCATCTAATCTATCAATTCCTCTATTTTTAAAGTTATTCCATAATTTGGAACGTCAACCTCAATTTCTTCATTCCTTCATTCTAAATTTATAACCATCCTCTCTTCTATTAATGGTAGCTATTCTTATTGATTCGCTTGTGTAATTTCCTCTTCATGATCTATGTCATCCTCAACATCATCTTTTGCTCTCCTTTATCTTTGATTGACAATGATCTCAATTAATTTTTCTAATTGGATTTGTAGCTCTAGCATAGTTTAGTTCATTTGAGGGATTCCTCCTCATCTTATCACCATCTTTTACGCTTCCAAGATTTGAACTTACTTTGATACTAAATAAGGAACCTAAATACTATCAAGATAATACAATGACCAATAGGCAAAGCTTATAAAATAATATGTATTGATTTGTATTTAATTATTCAAAAAATTAAAAACCATGAATAAGTAAGCATCAACTCATAATTAGAGTTGACATATAAAATTTAGAACTCTAAAAATGAATAAAACTTGACCTGTTATTTTTAGTATGTTTCCCATGCAAGAATGCACAACTCTAAGTATACCAAAAAATAAATTAAACACTAAAATTAACCTATAATATGAATTTCAACTAAATTTAAAGTTCATTTAAAAAATAGACAACTTATAATTTTAAAAAATACCTAAAAATAATATGAAACTACAATTTTAGACCCTCAAATGGTCATGTATGGCCTTCACAAAATATAAAATATGTGTCATAACAAGAAGGGCATGTTTTTTCTACTTTTATATTTTTAATACGGTCATTTTGGCATGAATATAGGATTAAATATATCAATGAACCAAAAGTTTGGCCTCTTTTTCTACATCATATATGATACCATGTGATACTTATATTTTTTATGCCTCTCTAAAGAACCTCAGTATCAATATCCTCAAAATGCCAAGAAATATTAACATGTTAATATCAATTTATATGTTAAAATTTAATTCCATAGATCTTATTATTTTCAAATAGTTTAATTTTCACTAAATAATATTAAATAAGCATCAATTAAACATATAAGAAAAAACATAGAATTCTAAAAAAAAAATGTAACAAAATTTTAAATGCATTAGTAGGATCCAACATTTCAATGAAAGTAAATATTTTTATTATATTTTATGTAAATATTTTAATTAATTCTTTCAAACACTACAAAAGTGAATGTATATGGGGATTAGATTAAATTAATTATTGAACATGAATTTTAAGGAAGCTTGTCAATCATTGCACGTACAAGATAATTTTGTAAATCAAAATAATGTGATGATAATTGAACTCATGTCTTTTCAAATAATTATTAAAAATACATATAGTATTTAAAACATTTGTAAATGCACTTCTTTGATATTTATTTGATTACATGCCCTACCAATCAATTTATTAAGGTCATGATTGAAAAGCTTCTAAAAAAGTTAATATTGTTATATGCCATTTTTATTCTAAAAGCTAGTTTAGGATATTATTTATGTGTTTGATGATTGAGATGAAAATTATGTGAAAATATATATTATTAGATATTTTTGAACCATCTTCATTTCCCACA
>JARHVA010000085.1:8255000-8285000 GCA_037957365.1 Torreya grandis
TTCAAAATCCCTCTTTCACTTGAAGAGATAAAAAAATAATAGGGGTCCTTTTATTAGGGGTCATGAAGGGAGGGAATGAGGATGACAGGGGGAGAGTAGGGTTTTATTTGTTTTCTAATAAAAATAAAATAAAATAAATAATGTAACAAATAATAAAAACATTTTTTTAATAGGGGATAATGGTTTTTTTTTAAAACATTTTTATAAAGTCTTATCTAATTCATGGCCATTACCTTGGCCAACCCCCATTGCCATACCTGCCCATGAATCTTAGAAAATGCTAATAATCCCCCACCTTATTTTCATCCACACCATCACACCCCTTTATTTCACATGTAAGCTAATCCCTCTAATTATCAACCCACTTACCTAACCATTAGACTAAACACCAAGCCTGAGTGTAGGCCTACATGATTTTTAAATCCATTCATGACCCCATCCCATCCTATGTGGCCCTTTACATGAATCATTCTCCACCAACTCAAAACCTTCCATGAATGCAAGCAATATCTAAGTCGTAGTTTATTTTTCATTTTTAAAAATAACACCATATTTAATTTTTAATGGCAAATGTCTAATAGCACATCAATGTTTTACATTTTTGTAAAACTCCCAAGTTAATAATGTCAAGAATTTAAATCATGTTGAGATCACTTTTGGGGAAGATGTTTTATAATTTATCTTTAAGAGATTTTCATAAAATCTAAAAAATGCATTAACTAAAGCACTTCTTTGTTGTTATATTTAGCTCCTATATGTATGGGGAAGCGGTAAGTGGCCTTCTGATAGGCCATTGATGGAAATGACATAGAGTTCAAAGTTTCTTCAAGTAAACTTTTCTAAGCACTATATTTTTCCTTAGATTTTGATGAAGACAAATTAGGGGACCTAGTTTGAAAGGTAGACACACACCCCACATGAGACTTTTACCTCATATCTCATTTGATCTAGAGTCCACTAGTCTAGCTCTAGAGTCCACCAATCTAGATTCAGAGTATGTCAATCTAGATCTGAAGTCATTAAGGCTAGAAATAAAGCTTTTTCATGGACATTTTGGCATTGTTCCACTGATGAATACATCATTTATTCTTAATCAATAAACTTCTAAACCATTTTTGGTCAATTTTAGATTCGTGAGGACACTCACCAAATATAGTATTCTTGTTTATAGACATTTTATTTATAGTATTTTTTTTGCAAAGGTATCACTATGAAAATTGTGTAAATTGGTTACCTAATCATACATGGATCCAACTAAAGATATTGTAACTATGAATAGTTAAATATATATGCATGTAAACATACACATCTCTTCCACCATCTCATCTTGAAATGTGTAACATAGTTGTAACTTATTTTTTGTTTTGTAAATAAATTAGATGTAGTTAGAAATCTTATTACGGAATAACTATTTTGGTCAACTGTTGTATATGAACTAGGAAATATAATCAATGTATCTTGGTTGATTAGTTGCGAGCATTCAATAAATAAGATATAGAGAAACATTAATAGTAAGAAGATTTGTTTAAGTATTCTCCATATTTTAAATATTTTATTGACTAATAAAGATTTGATGTTCTTGAAATACTAAGTGTGATCTACATCCTATTCTAAAGGAGAGAAAGGGCCCACTTAACCAAATAACTATAATATTTTTGTGGTATTTTATGTTTTATGTTACTGTTAGTTAATCTTCTACATATTTATGATTAAAACTGTGATTTGATGTAACCTAAGAGTCTTTGAGTGTATGTGTGTGTTTATATTTTAATATACTTTTATTCTTTTAAATTCCAACATTCTCTTCACTCTTTCAATTCAGTAAATAGAATAATGTGTGTTTTCCTTTATCAGCAAGTGTGTTCATTTCAAAATAATTTCCTTTATAAGAAAAGTGTGTTTCTTTTCAAATAAAGTGTGTTTACTTCTATTTTTAGAATTTTAATTCTATAATAGAGTGTTTTACTTGCAATTAATTATATATATTTACATTAAATATATTATAATATATCCTAAAGGATAAATGATCCATAACTCTTGCCAAAAATACATTTATTATTTATTATCCTTGACACCTTAATATTGATTGTCACTGGACACCGGCCCTAGTTTGACATGACATCAATCAAGTTAAGTTGATCTAAATCAAGAGATTAATGGCACTCATCAATTAATCTATAGATGTGATCTTATTTTTAGGAAGTGAATTGAGAAGTATCTATGCTACTTGTGGTCTCAGGAGGTCCTTCCTTAGACATATAATGACCTTTATAATATTACATGGTTGGGATCTCTCTCCATCAGCCACCCTTTACTCATCATGATATGGTTATATGAGAGCATGATCTTATACCAGTGAGGGGTTATTTTTTTGGATGTTTGGGATGTTAAATAATTGTAGTGGATAGATTTTTCACCTTTCAAGGCTTTAGTTTAGGTGAATGGGACTTTGACAATAAATGATCTAGCAACATTGCCTTACTAAGGGATGGTGGGTTAATACAATGGTAATGGAGTATACCTCATGGTAGCTACATGAGTTTAAAAATTAGAGGAAAGTGGGTTCAATTATAGTTTCACCCTATCGATAGGGTGATAAAATAGTTCGGGATGTTTTTCATAAGCAACCTCCATATGTCTATAGTACTATATAGGGGAAAAAGGGATGCCATGGTACCTAGACTAGGGATATTGGCATGGCATCCAATCACACAAAAAAATATCATTATGAGGATCAAAAGAATGAGAGTGGCATAGGGAGGAAAAAATTAATATCCTATAATAGGAGTGGGAGGTCTAATACCTACATCTATCCTAGTTGCATTGTAAGTTGTAGGGTAGAAGTAATAGGTTATGCAACCACCACCACCACCACAACAAGAAGAAGATACTCTGTAGTAGTATTAGGAACTGGGTGAAGAGGGAAAATATTTTAGATATAGTAAATAGGTATGATAGGAGTATGATGAGGATAAGATGGATGATGACTTAGACATAGACTCACATAAGGATGATCCAAGTAAAAATATATATTTCTTTATTCCATATCCTCATATATTTATTCTTAGCATTGTTAATTTATTTTAACATTTTCAAATTCTTACAACTTGATATAATGTCTATCTATTTATTTATGATTTTAGATACATCTACTAGTTAGAGGACCATGATCAAAGAAACCCTAGTTAGTAGTTTTAATGTGGTCACTAATATGACTCATGATCAACTTTTGGTAGTCATACAAATTTTATTACACTAGCCTACCATGCATATATGGTGCTAGACATTAAGAGGGTTGAGATCAATGGATTTTAGGAAAAAATCACATTGGTAGAGGCTCAGGTACAAACTTTGAATGATATTCTAGATAGTAGATGAGGTTAGTGTTTTTAAAGCTGATAAATAGGAGGAGATATAATCTCCCAGTGAAGGACCAATAGGAGATGGCATAGGATCCATATCTAAAAATATTATTTTCATTGGGCACTTCTCATAAGAGGATGACATGATCTTAGGATCACTTATGATTCATGTATATACATATATCTTTAATTTTTTTTGGAGATATTTGACTCACTTTCCCTCAATAAATTTGATTGTACTCAAGACTCAATTGTATAAAATTTATATTATTATGATATATAGATAAATTTTTGTCTATTTCATCTCCTTTTCCTTTTATGGGATTAATTTTGTTTACCTCTTTTAGTTTATGAACTTTAGATGACTAGGCATGTGATGATAATCCATGTATCTCTATTGTTTTTATAATGTTATGGGAATGCTTATATATTATGAAATGTGTAAACATAAAATATACAAATAAAAAATGTTATGGATAACTGATGCATTTAAAATGTAATGGATAAATACACTAACATTTGTTTTGTAGGTGATAATTGAGTTATTTTTTAATACAACACATGAATTTCAGACTTGGAGAAAAAGGAATTAAATGGGAATATGATTTATACAGGATGATGAAAATGAAAAGTATACATTAATTTTTTTATAGAATGAGAACATTACCTAATCCTTATGAGCAAAGGGTAAAATATACTTCTCTATAGAATAAAAAAATACTAACTTTATTGGATTCATACAGAGGTAATAACTAGCTTTGATAGATTTCATAAATGGGGTAATGTTATCCTTTTTGACTAGACATCTAAACAAGCCCCTTTTGAATAAATTTTAATGATTTTTATTTTTGGACACTTTTTAATTTGACATTGCTTTTTCTATGATTTTTAATTTTATTTTCAACCCCTTGCAATTAGTCTCATGTGACTAGGAGGACACATGAGATCATCACAAAAGGATTAGATGTAAGTGAGTAAGGGAATATCTCCCAGTTGGGGACCTTGTGAAACAAGTAATATGCATGGGCTCAATAATTAATATTAGTGAAGGGTGAGATATGTAGGATTTGAGTTTTGATTTTCATAATCTTTGATTTTTGTATGATTGTATCTTTTCTATTTTATCACATATTTTATAAGGCTCTTACCCCTAATTATTATCCCCACTAAACCATTAATATAGAAGGGATCATAATTGAGGACCAACATAGGTAATTATGGTTACCTTCTTTTTTATCGTGTTAATTTTCTATGTGTAGAGCTAATTGTAAGATGATACTCTACCATGTACAAGATTCTTTAATAGGCTATAGAGTAGGAATTTATAAGTCTTTTAAGAATTTATAAGGAGAGACAGGTATACTCTGATCAAAAGAACTAAGACAAAAACCATGTTAATGTTTATTTTTTGAAAGTTTTCCATAGACTAATAGGGTAATATGAAAAGTGAAATGAGATGATAAACTTCACTTTGAAATATTTTTTTATGTGAAATGAAAAGCAAATAATCACCAAACATGGCATTTTATATACAATAAAACACATAAAAATGGAAAATATAATACAATTATGGAATTGTGACATGAAAATACTCAATGTATAATTTATTAAAGTTTAAAGATTTCACAGACACACCAAACTCATTTATATATAAAGTACCTAACTAAAATGCTTCATTATTAAAATATCCAATCACTAAATAGGGACCCACTTGTTTGGTCAACCTTCTCCTTTATTTTTATCTATTATACTATTACATCTCATGAAAATTTAACCTAATTATATAGGATATTCTTGGAAATTTTTATAAAGTTTATAGTATTACTGATAAGACAAGATTAGTTTTACTTTTTCTATCATATCTTGTTAGAGGAAAATACATGTAGCAACCACATGAGTGGTAATGAGAAATTGTTTACCTCCATAGATAAGAATATATAGTCTCAAATAAAGATGGGGAATAATGAAAAAGTTATTTTTATTTTTAAAGGGATTGACATCATTTGCACCAACAAATATGAAAGGGGAACAATCTAGGATGTCTACTATGCTCCAAATATAAAACATAATCTATTGAGTATTCGACAGTTGGTCCAAAAAGTATATATATTCATGATGGATAATGGAGATTGCATAATCTTTGACAAGGAAGAAAGTAGGATCAAGATAGGTACAATTCAAATGACAAGGAATCATATGTTTCCTCTCAAGATGATATAAATTGATCCTCTCAAGAGTAAAAAATTATTAAAAAAAATAACCTTCAAAACCATCATCAAAGACATATCCATACTTTAGCATTTGATGAATGGGAATTTAAGTTATTCTAGATTAGATATTTTATATAAGAAGGGTACGGTTATATGTCTACCAAGAATAATAAAACTTGAAAGCTAATGTGAGGAATGCATTCTAGGAAAATAACATAGGTAGCCCTTTCAATAAGGCATGTCTATAAGTGTAAAATAATCTTTATATTTTTTTCAGTCATTTTGTTTGTCACAATGAAAACTCACCATCACTTTAAGAATGCATATTTCTTAATCTTCATAGATGATTACGATAGGAAGACATGGATTTATTTCTTAAATAATAGGTCTAATAACTTTGATAAATTCAAGTGTTTCAAGTCATTGGTTGAGAAAAAGAGTGGGCATTTCATCAAGGCCTTGAGATTAGACAAAGGGGTATAGTATGTTTATAATGAAATTCTAATTTTTTTCAAGAATGAAGACATTGAAAAATAGTTCACAACTTGATATAATCCATAGTAAAATGTAGTGGTAGAAAGAAAAAATATGACCATCCAAGATATGGTTATGAACATGTTCAAATCCAAGGGACATTCAAAATAATATTAGGGTGAAGGTATAACAACAACAATGTACATGTTCAATAGGTGTCCCACAAAGGTTGTTCAAATAGGACTCAAGAAGAGGCATGGACAAAAAGAAAGTATAGTTTTGACTACCTAATAATATTATGGTGTGTGGCATATGCACATGTGATAGAGGAAAATATGAATAAATTTGATGATAAAGGATAAAAAATATCTTCATTGGATATTGTGAAGACAATAAAGCATATAGATTGTATAACTTTGTTACAAGGATGATTGTAATTAATAGAAATGTTAAATTCATTGAGAATGAATCATTGGATGGCACTGTTGACATTATTTTGGGTATATACATAATAGTACCCATAGATGATATAGAATATGGAAATTAAGATAGTAAAATTGAACCAATCATGGATTAACATGTTGAATCTCCATCTATAATAACTTAACAACATACTCCTTAGTCAAGAAACTTTAGTAGAAATTCAAATCCAAGTCTCACTTCTATAATTCATATAAAGACATGGAGCTTGAGAGAGATTTATGATAATACAAGGTATGATGATCTTAATAAAAATATGAATTTTGTTATATTTTCTCATGAGGATCCTACATGTTTTGAAGAAGTAGTTAAGGAAGAGAAATAGTGTAAGGTGATGGATGAGGAAATAGATGTAATTTAAATAATAAAAATATGGGAGTTATCTAACTTTCCCAAGGATAAACAATTGATTAGAGTGAAGTGGGCCTACAAGGCCAAGATCACAATAGAAAACAAAAGTGACAGATATAAAGCAAGATTAGTTGTTAAGGGATACAAATAAAAACCTGATAGAGACTATGATGAGACTATTATGACAAAATATTGCACCCTTCATGAAGTTTTTTTATGCCTCTCCAATATTTTGATAATATGGGATTACCTTTAGGCCTCTGGGTTGCCTATAGTAGAGGTAAACCTCTAGGTTAAAGGGATAGCTCTTTTGATTCGTCTTTTAGGTTCCCACACTACACTAGACTAATAAATATTGGAGGTGAAAAGTGGTGAAGGAAACTAAAATTAACCTATGATAATGAGGTGATACACCAAAGATATGTCCACCAACATACTTACATCTACACTAAGAAAGAATACTGCTAAAATTAACCTCAACTCAATGTTCTTATAGCGTAAGTTCTTATACATAGAGGTAGATTTCTATGCATATCTATATGTGGGTGAAAATAAGGTTTGATCCTAAAAAATACTAATCTCTTTCATACTTCCAATACACTGTAACAAACAATACACTTCATGAGCCCTATTAGTAGAAATACTACTCACACAATCCATACAAAGGTCGAATGAAAGAAAATAGAAACAATATTCATCACTTATTGTATAAATACACCACTTTAAATACTTGGGAAAGAGTTTTAAAGATAAAATAAACTTAAAAAAATTATTATAGGGAAAATCAAGATGTCAAACTAGTAGGGCTTCACCATACTAGGTATGTACTAGATATAAATGCCAAAAATGGCTTGTATATATTGAGCATAGGAGAAGTGAGAGAATAAGGGAAGTGTAAGGGTCAAAAGGCCAAGTGTTAATATGATAAAACTAGTTAAATTTTAAGAAAATGAAGTGTAAAATAGATCATAAAGTTATCATGGATAAGGGTCCATTAGAAATGCATCATTCTCCTTCAAGTTGGCATAAAGACTCTTTACTATCCTTCTTGAATCTACCTTATTTGATGATGAGTCCACTTGCATGTCTTAAAATAACTTAAGATTATTTGAAACATATACAAAGAACTTGTATTGTGGAAACCTGATTGTGATAGTCATCATATACCTCTCAACTAATGAACATCTCATGGACATTTGTTGTTAACTATTTGTAGTCACCCTCTAGGCTTCAATATTCACACTTATATCTAAGGTGACTTATATTTTATCATATAGGTTAATTTAATAGGTTTTATTAAACTCACTTAAACCTTTTTCTATCCTCTGGTATATCAAATAGACCTCTAAAGATTCAATTTCACATTTCTCACTTTCTAATTTAGACAGTCATGATCCTTCTCACCGTCTATCCAAGACTCCCTAAAATTAACATTATAGTATAGGGGATTTCATAGATCATTATTATTATAATTTAGTATGAATGTTTTTAATAATTCTATACACACCTCCCTCGATGTCTTCCATTCAATAATTCCATTCTACACCTTCAGAACAACTCAAATACTTCAAGAAACCAAGTATTAGGCATGTTCATACAAGAGATAGTATGAAATATCTAAGTGGTGAGTGGCCCAAAAGAGTACCAAACAAGTTAAAATCATTTTTTAGGTCAAATTATCCCTTATGGATGTATTCACATTCATTTCTTATCCATCAGGTTTGTACACGGGTTTTAGGAGGGTTTTGAGTTGTTTTTGTTCTTATGATGATTCATAAAGGTTAGACAATGAACCTTAGAATAAAATCCACAAATTTTTATTATAGGACCTTCCCAATATACACTTAATTTCTTTACATACCATATATCTCATCCATATAGATATGAACAAATGAATTTGATGTCTCAAGCTCCTTACTACATTCTGGGTAGGTTTGATAAAGGGTTAGGCCAAAATGACCACTTATGTGTTATTACCTTAAAAAAATTTCTCCCTATGATTAATATATTTAATCATAAACTTTATGAAAATAATTATAAATATAATATGATCATATGACTCAAGATGGAGGTCATGAGGGTTTAGGCCTAGTTCTAGGTAGGTAGACATAGACTGTGTGTCTTGAGTATTTGACCTCTTTTAAAGGTTGTTAGTGAGTTTAGGTTTTTTTTTTGTACTTTTATACCTTCAATAAAACTCTATACAATGTCTAAAAATCATTCAAATCTTTTCCCTTCATCCTTTTACTATCGTTGTGCCATGCTTGCAGGGTGTGTTAACTCTAGAGTGCTCTATGTCTAAGACAAAATAGAGGACACCTCCAATATTCATATGACTTGAAGGAGATAATTGAATATTAATATATTTCATGGTGATGTTATATATTAATTTTCAAGGTTTATTCATTCTCCAATATCCCTATACACTACAAACCCTCAAGACTAGATTTTATGCCTGAGTATGGCAGTAATCTGTAGATGGCTAAGTATGAGATTCAAAAGCCTAGTCTAGTTCAACTTTATACCCTATTTATTTACCTATGAGAATAAAAAGGGAATTTTTTGGACAAGCATGATATTTTTTTCAATGTGTTCACCCATATTACTCATTTTCCTACCTTTCAAATTGCATGTTCATTAGCTTGAGCAAGTCTGTCTCCTTAGTCAGGCTGTAGGTGCCTATTAGGTAGAATTATAAAAGGTTATTATAGGTGTTCATAAATGTTTAAGATTTATATTTCACATTTGTTTTTTGTATGATTTCATTAGATATCATTTCACACCTACATATATTCAATATTTCCTTGAGACTATTCTCTCATCCACTACTATCAACGCACTATAGGTCTACAGTCAAATTGTAAATGTTGTTTTAGGATATGAGACTTTCTTGCAGGAGAAGAAATTTTCTTGAGTACTATTTCACTATTTTTATCTTCCTTTGAGGTAAATAGGTCCATATAAAACTTGAATGGGCTCATCTTATGCTTATAGACTATGCTCTCATCTCTCTATCACTAAAATATTATAGTACCATTTTTACAATGCAAGTTATAGATCCATTTGGTCTCAATTTCACCATAATTCATTAAATATATTTAGTAAAAGCTTGATTGGTTTTTAAAATAACTTACCATCATTCCCTCTTGTCTTGACCACTTCCTCTCATGTTCAAATGTGACTTATAGTCTTAGGTTGAAAAAAATAAACCATCAAGGCTCACATATACCTCATTAACTTCCACCAACAGATGACATTTTGTGGAACATAGTCTTTTTTTAGAGAAACTAAGGTAATTGTTCTCATTAAGTAAATTTTCAATTCTGACTAACTACATATGTTGTTTGGGAGTCTTCTTGGCTATACTAGTGAACCCTAGGTGACTTGAGAAATCCATTCAAGTCTTGAAACTATTCATACCATATCTCTTGGGTTTTAGATAGCCCTTTCTTCTCTGTATATACCTAGAGGTGGTTGTATGTGATTGTGTATATTTGAACTCTGATTATTCTTTACTCATTGTCTTAGAATCCAATTTCTATCAACCTTGAGGTCCTTCAATAAAAATATTCCATGGAGAAACTAGATTCCATGATTTGAGGGAAGAGACACAGGTTTACTACATTGATTTGAAGTCACTTATAGGAGACAAACCCTTCCATTGATGAAAACATTATCTTGAAGAACAATATTTTTCACTTATAACACAAAGATTATGGTCTTGTCTATCCATTCACATCCACACATTCCATATGATTCAAATCTAGCATGAAAATTAAGGACATACTCTACCATCCTTTATACATCACTCAATTCACATAATTTAATGCAAATACATGACGAAACCAAAGCCATTAGGGTTATGTAGGTAGTTTTGAGATGATAATAATCTTAGTGATTATTCATGAAGCACAATCCACCAATATGAAAACCATGGAAATGAAATAGAAGGTCATGAGGATTATTTTCATCCACCAAAGGCATTCACCTTAATTCTACTTCTCATACCCATACTAACTACAAACTGTTTAACTTTTTTGACCTTCCCAAGAGAGCAATGAGATAAAGGGATCAATTTTTACCATTTTTGGAAATATCAAAGCCTCTTGAGCTGGAGATGAGATGTGGGGATTTGAAGGGACACTCTTGAAGCCTTTACACATGTTAGAATTGTTATATAGTCCATATAATAATTAAAACTACCCTTATTTTATATAAACTCCTTATTTATACATTGAACCTACATCATGTCAATTTTAAAATTGGCTCTAACACTTTCATGAAATTAGACACATTATTTAACTCCTTGACACTTCTACTTTCATGTAAACTATATAATTTCGTTAAAATGACCCAAAAGGAAATAAAATGACATTAAATATAAATAAACAAGTGTGATCAAGATGAAAAATAATATGTGACCTCATTAAGACCATGGTGGACCACTTTCCAACCTAGGAGACCCTATGGAAGTTGGAAATTGAAGGGGTGTTGACTAATTTTTAACTAGGGGTAAAATTAGTCAACATTTTGGCAATTTACTCTGGGTAGAAATCCTATTATACTAAATACCAATTGCCTCCTCCTATCCTTTGGAAATGGATTCATCTATACACTTTTAATGACATTAAAATTCCTCTAAATGGACCACAAATGCACACCATGTATAACATTAAACAAAAAAATATAATACAAGAAATAAAACACACCTTGTGCTCTCATGAACACTTAGGTAAAACACACAAACAACTCAACCAAACTAAGCTATGTATAAAATAACTTGAAGTAAATTTATCCTACTAGATGAAAGGGAAAATTTACACTGTATCTTACTCCATGAGATGGAGTTTTTGAAGCATGTTAACCTTTAAGCATTTGATTTGATGATTTTAATTTCTTGATGTTTGCTAATTTACTTAGCATGATCTTTAATCCAATCATAATGACTACAAACATATCACCTATGAAGGAGAATTATTCTTGCACTTCAATAATCTCAATATTCTCATGAGATTCCTCAACTACAACTTGAGTTAATGATTCCTAAAAAAAGCATGTTTCTTTAACTTCTATGGTACTTTGAGTGAGATCAAATTTATTACCATCTACAAGATCTTCAAGGAGATTCATAAAGTCAATCCAATATTCATCATTATCCTCCTTATGTAAATATTGTTATATCTTTTTGTACATTTGACCTTCAACCTTGCAAGTCTCTTTATGTTCTTGGAGAATTTCAATCTGCTAATTCCAATCATTTTTTCCTTCCTTCTCAAGAAACACATCTTATTCAAATTCATTCTCTTGACCATGCTTATTAATGTCATAGTTGTCATAGATTGCCACATGATGTGTTTGAAAATATTGGTGAGGTTATTCAATACATGTTTGCTCAATGCGAACCTTAAATTGGTCATCAACAATGTCATTTTTTGAACTAGATTCTTAGAACCTTCATATTCATTAAACATGTGAAAATAGGTCTACCACATGTCTTGATCAAGATATTTATGAACAACCATAACTTCATCTATGTCTTATAATTTCTTGATCAAATAAGTTTGACTTCTACTTGTCCTCACCAAGGGGAGTCCCTTTGATGAACTCTTCTTCATAAACACTTATGGCATCTTCTTAATCAGCTAAAAAATGATCTTGCTCTTGTTTTGTTTATTCCCATAAGATGGGATCTCCTTCAAGACGGATTGAGGTGGGAGAGTGGTGAACAAGTTGATGGGTTGGAGAAGGAGAATGAGGTGTGATGGAGGTATCATTAATGGTCATGGTGATAGAATGAGACACTTGAAATAATTATTGGAGAGATAGAAGGCTCTTTTTGGTTATATAAAATTCATTTTCTATAACAAGAAACTCACCTTTCTCACAAGCCTATTGAATTTCATCAGCAACTACAACTTTGCCTTCCACCTTTTCATCTAAGGCATCTTTTTCATGTTGAAAATATTCTTGGATATACCTCTAAGATTGGAAAGATATTATTTCTTGAGGAGAGGGTAATGGATCTTGAACACACACAATGTTTTATCCCTTGACATCAACTTCTTTGTCTTTACTCTTTTCATTCTTCTTTTCCCAAGACTCCACTATTTGGTTTGACATTGGAACTTCTATGCTATTAGGCTCTTTTTAGGAATGAATCAGCTCTTCATGAGGATAAGGAGCATGTGATGACTAATATGGGACATAATAATTATATTTAGGATGGTAAGGAGAGACATTATCTTCAATCATATTTCACCTTCTTCATAGTCTTCTTGAGGCCCATCAACAATTGCAAGTTGATCCTAAACTTCTTTGTTTCCCAACTTTCAAGCCTATCAACCCACCAATATATATAACATCTCATTTCATGCAAATATTCATTGCTGACATATTTATCTTCCTTCTCAACTAATATCCACTTATTCATATGGAATTTAACCACTTTTCTTATCTTGTCTATGAAATAAATAGGGATCACATTAACCTTTTAATCCCATTTCTTCATCAACCTTTCTGATTTTAAAAAATATAGATTGAGTGAAAACAAAGATGTATATTTAATTGGAATTGAATTAGTAGAATGAAATGAGTAGGGGTTTTATTATTTACCTTGAAAATATTGTATAGGAGCTTGATAGGATGGATAGGGTTATTGGGGAAGACTACCTCTAAGAATCTACCTCTTAAGAGATTGGATTTGTTTTTCAAGAGACTTAAGCTTATTTTCTTGATATCCTTGTGTATGATACTTCACAATGTTTTACAACAACTTCATGACCATATGGATAAGGCATAGGATGACCATAGGTTTGATAGCAACTTTTATAGGGTTGTGAAGGAGCATAGTATGGTTCATAACAAGGATTATAGGGAGGTGTGGAGTAAGAATTTTAAACATATCTAGCCATATCAACTTCATTAGTCAAATGAAAGACAAGACTTTTAAAAAATGTTTTTATAAGTACTTGGACTACTCATAACCAACATATTACATTCAAATTTTCTAGTGGTGTTTGCTTGAATGCTTCCAAAATCTTATAGTAGGAAGAACACACCAATATTCCTTCCACTATTTTGGACCTTGGTCCCACTGGGTGTACCATAAATGTTATGACCAAATATTTCACCCTTAGATAAGGTTCCTCAGGTTTCTCTAATAATTGGCTAACATGGGATTACCTTTATCCTTGTGGATTACATATAGCAGAGGTAAACCTCTAGGTTAAAGGGCTAGCTCCCTTGATTTATATTTTAGGTTCAGACACTACACTAGACCAATCACTATTGGGGGTGAAACTGGGAGAAGGAAATAAAAATTAAATTATTTTAATGAGGTGATACACTAAATATAATTCCATCAACATATTTCCATCTACACTAAGAAATAAGATTGTTGAAACTGACCTCAACTCAATGTTCTTCAAGCATAAGTGTTTTTACATGGAGGCATATTTCTATGCATATTCAAAGGTGGGTGAAAATAAGATTTGATCCTAGACACTGATAATCTGTCTCGCACTTAAAATACACCTTAACAAATAATATACCTCATGATACCTATTAGAAGACATACTACTCACATAATGCATACTAGGGCAAAATGAAATCAAGAAGAAATAATCTTCATTAATTGTCATCTAAATACACCAATTTAAATACTTAGCTAAGAATTATAGAGATAAAATTAAATTCAAAACTTTACTCCAAGTCAAATCAATATGTCAAACCATGATGGCTTCTCCATATTAGGTGTGTACTAGATACAAATGACAAAATGGCTTGCATATATAGAGCATAAAAGAAGAGAGAGAATAAAAGAAGTGGAAGGGTCACAAGGTAAAGTGTCAAGATTTGAAAATAAATTACAATCCAATATAATGAAGTGTAAAATATATCATGAAGTTGTCATGAATAAGTGTACATCATATATTCATCATTCTCCCTCAAGTTGGCATAGAGACTCTTCAATATCGTTCTACAAACTACCTTATTTGATGATGAGTCTGCTTGACCATATTAAACCACCTTAAGAGTCTTTGACACATATTCACTGACATAAGAAGGTGGAAACATGATTATGACCATCATCATATACCTCTCAATTGATGAACTTGTCATGGACATTTGTTGTTCACTATTTGCAATCACTCATTAGCCCTTTACGCTTCAATCTTCACACTTCTCACTAATTTGACTTATAGTTTCTCATGGAGATTAATTGAGCAGGGGTTATGCAAACCACTTAAAGCTTATTTTCCATTTGTTCTATCAAATAGACATATAAATATTTAGTGTGACAATTTTCACTTTCCAATTTAGACAGTCATGATCATTTGTCATTGTCTTTCGAAGACTATCTATAATTAATAGTATAGTAAAGGCATTTTCATGTATCAATATGATGATAATTGATTATTAAGAGTTTTAATAAGTCCCTACACACCTCCCTCAATGGAGTTCATTCAATATTTCCATTCTACACCTATAGAACAACTCAAATCATATAAGAAACTTTGTATTAGGCTTGTCTGTATAAGACAAAATATGGAATATCTGAGTGGTGATGAGATTGAAAGAGTCCAAAAAAAATAAAAAATCATATTTCAGGTCAAACCCCTTCTATATGCATTCTCATTCATTTATTCTCCATAGTGTTTGTACAAGGCTTTAAGTTATTCTGGTTCTTAGTGATGATTCATAAAGGTTAGACATTAAAACATAGAACTAAATCCACAAATTTTTAGTATACGACCCTCCTTATCTACCCCTAAGTTCTTGAGTCACCATGTATCTCATTCGTAGAGATATGAGCAAATGAGATTAATCTCTCAAGCTCCAAACTGCATTCTACATAGTTTTGAGAAAGTGTTTGGCCAAAATGATGTATGTGTTATTCCTTGAAAATAAGTGATCCTTATCCATCCTCTGATTCCTTATAAAGGTTATAAAATTAATTATAAATGTGATATGATCATATGAGTCAAGTTGGAGACCATGAGGGTTTTGGCCTAGTTTTAGGTCTAGTAGACCTAGACTGTGTGTATTAATTATTTAACTTTTTATCAAGGTTGGGAGTGTTTTTAGGTGTTTATATGTACTTTTATACCTTCAATATAACTCTATACAATGTCAAACAATCATTAAAATATTTTTAATTCATCCTTTTACTATCCATGTGCCATGTCTATAGGTTCTATTTACTATAAAGTGCCCTCTATCTAAGATGAAATAGATGACATGTCCCCTATTCACATGACTTGAAGGATATAATGGAAGCTTAGTTTAGGTCATGGTGATGTTATGTATTTATTTTCAAGGTTTTATCATGATCTAATATCTATCTACACTATAAGCCCTCAAGACTATATTTTATGCCTGAGTATCATGGTAATCCATAGATGGTTGAGTATGAGATTCAAAATCCCAATCTAGTTTAAAATTATACCCTATTTCCTTCCCTTTGATAATAATATGGGAATGTTTTGGAAAAGTGTGAGGATGGTTTCAATGTGTTCACCCAACTTAAACCTCTGCCTACCTTTCAAACTACATCTTCATTAACTTGAGCAAGTCTATCTCCTAAGTCAGATTATAGGTGTTTATTAGGTAGAAGTTTAAAAGGCTCTTATATGTGTTCATATAGGTCTAAGAATTATATTTCACACATTTGGTTCCTATAAAGAATTTAGATACAATTTCACATGCATATATTCAATACCGCCTTGAGATTATATTCTCATCAATTACTAGTAATGCACTATAGGTCTGTAGTCAGAATGTAAATGTTGTTTATGATATGAGACCTTCTTGAAGGTGAAGACATTTTGGTTTATTAATATTTCACTCTTTTATTTTTATTTTGAGGTTAATAAGGCCATCTCAAACTTGAATGAAATCATTATATGCCAATAGACTATGCTCTCATCTCTCTATCAACAACATATTATAGTATCATTGTTACATTACAAGTTTTAGGTCCAATTGGTCTCAACTACACTATAATTCAAAAATATCTTTAGTATAATCTTGAATTGTTTGATAACTCACTTACCATAGTTCCCTCTTATCCTAAAAACTTCCTCTCATGTTCAAATGTGACTTCTAGTCTTAGGTTGCAAGCAAGAAACCATCAAGGATCACATAGACCTCATTAACTTCCACCAACAAATGACATTTTATGGAACATAGTCCTTTTTAAGAGAAACTAAGGTAATTTTTCACATTAAACAAATTTTCAATTATTTCAGACTGTAGATGTTTCATGAGAGTTTTCTTAGCTATATTAGTGAACCCTTGGTGACTTGATAAATGGATTCAAGTCTTTAAACTATTCACACCATATCTCTTGGGTTTATAATAGCCATTCCATTATCTGTACATACCTAAAGGTAGTTGTACGTGACTATGTATATTGGAGCTCTGATCAATGTTTACTCATTGTCTTAGAATCCCATCTCCATCAACCTTGACATCCTTTAATGTAAATCTTCCATGGGGAAAATATATTACATGCTTTGAAGGAAGAGACACAGTTGTACTACCTTTTTTTGAAGTCACTCACAGGAGACAAACCCTACCATTAATGAAAATAATATCTTATAGATTAATAGTGCTCACTTATAGCATAAAGATGATGGTCTTGTCTATCCATTCATATCCACATGTGCCAAATGAGTTGAAACTAGTATGTAAATGAAGGATATACTCTACCATCCTGAATAGATCACTCAATTCACATAAATAAATCTAAATAGATGAGGAGATTCAAACCATTACGGTTATATAGGTAGTTTTGAAATGCTAACAATCTTAGTGATTGTTCATGAAGCACATTCCACCATTCTTAAAACCATGACCATGAAATGGAAGGTCATAACCACTATTTTCATCCACCAAATTAATTTACCTTAACTTTGATTCTCTTATCTATATTAACTGCAAACTATTTGACTTATTTCACCTAACCAAGAGAGTGATGAGAGAGAGAGGGACCAATTTTCACCATTTTTGGACCTGTCAAGCCTCCTGAGATTGGAGATGAGTTATAAGGATCTGAAGGGACAATCTTAAATCCTTCACATGTGTTAGAACTATTAGAAAGTCTATACAATAACTAAAACTCCCCTTCTTTTTAGATAAACCCCTTATTTATACATTAAACCTACATCATGTCAATTTTAAAACTGACTCCGACACTTTCCTAACGTTAGACACATTAGCAAAATCCTTGACACACTTGTTCTTTCATGTAAAACATACAATTTCATTTAAATGACCCAAAAGGACATAAAACGACATTAAGGACAAATTAATAAGTATATGACCAAGATAAAACATATTATGTGACCTCATTTAATACCATGGTGGACCACTTTCAAACATAGGAAACCCAATGTAAATTTGAAATTGTAGGGGGGTTGACTAGTTTTTTCCTAAGTGTCAAATTAGTCAATAAATACTTATGATCATGTTACAAGAATAGAAACCATGGGGGTTGTCTTAACAATTGCTTCCCAACACAAGTGGAAGGTATATCAAATGGATATGAATTCTACCTTGCTAAATGGAGTACTCAAAAAA
This sequence comes from Torreya grandis, assembly GCA_037957365.1. NCBI lineage: Eukaryota > Viridiplantae > Streptophyta > Pinopsida > Cupressales > Taxaceae > Torreya > Torreya grandis. Next base: position 8,273,461 of record JARHVA010000085.1, read on the forward strand.
TAAGTTTATATTGTTCAACCACTTTGATATGAAGTCCCAGGATAAGAAAATAAGGTGTATAAACTCAAGAAAGCACCCTATGTGCTTGAACAAGCACCAAGGACTTGGTACAATAGAATTGATTCATAGTTTACTACCAATGGATTCCTTAAAAGGAATAGAGAGCCCACAAATTACATTAAGGAGATCCATAGTAAGATTTTTATTTTTATATTATATGTAGATGATCTAATCTTCATATGGAATGATGATGCTTTTATTGTTGATTTCAAAAAAAACAATGAAAAGGGAATTTGAAATGACAAACTTGGGTATATTAAGTTACTTCCTCTGTATAGAAATAAAATAGATGGATCATGTCATATTCATCTCTCAGTCCAAATATACTTCTCAAATCTCGAAGAGATTAAAAATTCTAAACAATAAGATTTTACCAACAACTAATTCATATCTCAAATTGAGTGAAGAAGACTATAAGAATGAGGTGAATTCAAGATTATATATGAACATGGTAGGTATTGTCATGTATTTTATATCATCTAGGCCTAATCTAGTGTATATAGTAAATTTTATTTCTAAATTCATGAAGACACCTAAGGATACACAATGGCTAGCAAATTAGAGAATTTTAAGGTATGTCAATGGAACCAAGAACTATGACATCTTCTATACTTCATCAATTCTTTTTTATTTAGTTATATATATAGATAGTGATTGCATAGGTAGTGTAGATGATAGGAAAATCACATCAATATATGTTTTCCATATTGGTTTAGGAGCCATTTCTTGGGATTTAAGAAAACAACCCATTGTTATTATTTCTACAATAAAAGCAGAGTATATTACAACAAATGGAACAACATGTTGCGCTATTTGACTAAGTATAATTATAAATTATATGAATAAGGAACAACAAGATGGTACAATGATATATTTTGATAACAAATCTTCAATACCCTTGAAGAATAATAAATTATTTCATGGATGATGCAAGCATATGCAAATTCTCTATCACTTCATATGTGAGTTGGTTTATAATGGTGAAATAAAATTAGAATTCTATAGATTCGAATATTAGATAGCATAAATCTTCATGAAGTCACTAGTGAAGGATAACTTTGCGTGTCTAAGACAAAATTTAGGAGTAATAGATATTGATAGCTAGTGAAATAAATTAAGGGGGGTGTTGGAAATTGTAATTGTTTTTATCCCTCATTAAATACTTGTAAAAAGTTAATTTTAGTCTTGTTTTCATTTAATTTTGGTTGTAAGATAGGTTAGTGGATTTATAAATTTATTTAATAAGACCACCATAAAATGAGGAAATTGAAAATTGTTTACTACATAAAACAATGAAGAAAATCAATTAGGAGAGAAGCATCTCTCTGGTGTTTGAATGTTGTGGCATATATTATTTTGAATATTTGTGTGATATTTTGTTTTGAAAAAAATACTTTAATGGCCATGGACCAAAGAAAAATAAAAATTATATATCATAACTAGATCTTGCACTGTAAAAAATAACATCTCCATTCATAATTTTATTAGACACAAAAAATAAAAACTAATGATGTGATATGGTAGCATGCCTATATAGAGCAACAACTTCCTTATCTTCATTTTTATTGCCCATAGCACTCAGCACAATAAATAAGTTTGTGGCATAAGCTAAGGAAACTGATGATTATATAGTCAACATAACAAGGTAGTTTAGTGATTCATTTGAGACATTAGTTATAATTGAAAAGCAACAATGTTTAATTGATAGAGGGGACTATAGTTTTATTGAATTTACATTGTGTGTGAAAGGCTAATGATAAGTAACAATTAGGTAAATATTCCTTAGAAAATCCATTGTATAATAGGAGGGATATTATACTTCATGTCTTCTCATCTCTCATTAGGAGAGATCCTCATCCTAACATCAAATATGGATATAAAGGAACTGTAAATTCTTTGTGTACAACATCATCTCCACACACACACACACACACACCATAAAACACAACTAGTTTTTCTTTTTTCACTTGATACACATCTCATAATAATAAGAGGATACAAATTCATAGGAAAGACAAATATTCCACATTCCACTTGAAGCTAAAAATATTTGACAAATATGCATTGCTCGATTAGGTGGTGTGTTGGATCATCCATATGTTGAAAAAATAAATCTTCCACTAGTTGATGGTTGGACACCCATTGTCAATAGTCAAATGCCTATTCTTTGTATAAATACAATTGCATCATTACCATTAAGTGTGCAATTATTATGTCAATCAGAATAAATTGTAGATGCATCTTCCTTAATATTATGAGAGGGAATATCATCACTATGTCATTAATCCTTTAGAGTATGGGGGTCAACTTCATACAATAAATCTTGCATGTTTATTAAAATTAATAACACATGAGTGACACCTATTATTTTAAATCTATATAGGTAATAAATAATGCCACATATGTACAAGATGAATTTAATATTTTATATTGTGAGGTTATATTTTTCTCAAAAGTTAAAACATCAAACATTAAATTACCTACATAGTATGAGATCGATGTGACATACATCATGATTCACTACCAACAAGCCACTCTTAAATAACATATAAATAACTCCACATGTTCTTCATGAGATTAATTAATTGTATATTTATATACCTATGTCTTGGAAACCCTTTTATAATCTTATATATTCCTAGGCACAAGTTGTCTATCATTATAATTTACATCTAATATTCATTAATGTGTATTGATACTCAACATTTCCTTTAATTAACAAAAATAAGTCATGAATTAGAACCCTTCATAAGTGTATGAGTGTTAGTCATAATACATGTCCTTCACCCATCGCTAAGGGGTCCACAATTTAAACGTAACTGACATCATTGATTGGATATTTTCTATTCTCAAGGATGGATGAACGTGCTACAAAAGTTGATTATTGTCACTAGTTGCATTAAAGACAATCACACCTATAATGATTATTCTACACCTCTACCTTGTATCTTTTGTTTCACATTTTAAAGTTCATAATCATGTGTGAAACAAAAGTCTCTTTAAACACATCCTTATTTGTTCATCTCCTAATTGTGTTCTTATCCACATAAACTATTAAGTTGTTCATATAAATTGCATTCTTTATATGGGTCATTACAAACTCACAATTGAGTTGAACGATCAAGAACTTCATTCTTATGGATTATGAGAAACAAATTAATATTTTCACTAGAAAACATTGATATTAGCCATGTAAGGATTGTAAAAACTTCTTTGAGGATTAAAGGAAAGAGTGAAAATTGATAGTTGTGTCTCATACAAAACCCATGATGTCTAACCCCATTTGGAGGAAAAGGGAAAATCCATATAAAACATGAAAACGATGAACAATTTCAAGATGAGGTGGGTCAAGATGATGATGGATAATGATAATGTATTTCAAGTGATGGATTTCACGATGACCATATGTTTGAGAGTGTTTTATCAGGTTTAGGAGTTTGGGAAAATAACTTTCAAAATCCTTTTTATTCAAATTATGCATGATTATGTTTTAAGTGATTAGAATTTCATAATGTAAAGAGATAATATTTATAAGTTAGTGGAGATTTGAACTCTCATTTAATTTTTTTATCAATTTAGGTTTAGACTTACCTAAATTGACACATCATTCATTTTGTATTTCTAAAAGAGCCATGTGATATCTAACATACACTGTTATTGAAATACCCTATCATTTCCCCTCATCATCACCATCAAACTCACCTTGATATCTTTCAACACTTGAATTTTATATATGGGCTTTCTATTCCCCACCAATTTATCATTTTTCACATTCATCATAAAAAAAAATTATCCTCATCTAACATATTGCCACACTATATAATGAAACACACAACCTCATTTTTCACTGTCACCTTCACAAAAAATATAAAATTCTTTTTTCTCATTACTTTTTGAATAAAATTTGAGATGGGTCAATAGTCATGATTTTGTAGTGCGATATGACTACAAATTTATACTCCTTTACTTCACAAATACCCACTTTACTATTATATAATTTAAATTATATATAATATTATAATATACTACATATATTATTAATACTCTTTGTGTGTGTGTGTGTGTAATATGAATATAAATCATGTGATAGATGGGGTACCTTTCACAAGATGATATAATATTCATGGTAAAAAGATTTATGTGATAAATGATGACTCTGAAGTCCTACAAAATCATGCAAATTTCGTTGTATTTATGTTTTGTTATGAACAGATCTATTGCTAACTATTTGATAGTTAAGTATGAAATTCATGGAATATAATAAATATTCATTGATAATTTTTGTCTTCTACTTTATGGTAACATGTTTCTGTGCCTTAAAAATGTGGAGATATTTAATATTTATGGCACACTAAGGTATGTCAAAAAATTTGTTCATTTAATGATTGTAGTACTTCTTGATGTGGCTTTAGTAGGTTGTTTAAATCAATAAATTTAAGTGGGTGAGTTTTTTATCTATATAAACACACCTTCTTTATTTTAAAATCCATTCAATTCTATATTGGAGAAAGATTCTAAGTGTAGTTGTAAGGAGTAATGCAATAGATATTTGATTCCATTTGATTCTAGAATCAAGGAAATAGTTCAAGAGATGTTTTAAGGATTATTTTGATATAGATATGTGTACATATCTAATATGGGATATTAAAATTAAGGAAATTGACTAACATTATTCTGTTAATATATATTTTTTAAGTGTGTGGGAATTAGTGGGTTAACGTTTTTAAAAATACTGTGTCATTGGAGATTAGTTAAATGTTGTGTAATCTCTCTTTGAAGAAATGAAATTATATTATTTTATTGTATTTATGTTGAGTAACTATGGTTTGTTTTCTCAAAGATATTTATTAATTTTGACCTCTAATTGCAACTACATCAAATAAGATGAAGAAGAAAATGAATGTTCTAAGAATATTAAGTATATTGGAGCTAATTTAAAATATGTAGTACATGAAACAACATTAGAAAAAATTTAATATTATAAGAATAAAAAGATGATAATAAAATAAGAATAATATATGAAGGGATGAACATAGATCAATAAGTACACATTTTTAAACTTGAATATATCAGTGAAGAGGATGATAGATAATAAAAAGAAGAAGACAATGTGGGGACGTTATTTTACATACTAACAACTAAATTTTATAATATGGAGATGGTGGTAGTATAGTAGAGGAATGAATAAGGAAATTTTGGTCCCATGACTTTTAACTTCACTTTTTTTTTTAATTGAGTTATGTGTAAGTGCAATACATAATATACTAGTCTATAAATACAGTAGATATCCAACGAGCAGAGTTATGTGTATGTGCTATGATAACATGCATGTGTGTGTGTGTGTGTGTGTGTGTGTGTGTGTGTGTGTGTGTGTGTGTGTGTGTGTGTGTGTGTGTGTGTGTGTGTGTGTGTGTGTGTGTGTGTGTGTGTGTGTGTGTGTGTGTGTGTGTGTGTTTATTTTTTTTGTTGTAATCATTATATTATTTTCACGTAGGTTGAAACATCACCCTCTAACTCCGTATGTTCAACCATATGAAAATCATACCATCATACATGCCCTTATGAATTTTATGAGACAAAGGCAACACATAACCTTTGGAATAATATATAATTTATAACTGTAAAAAATACACCATTATAGAATAAACCAAACTAAATTATCCAACCCCTATGATAAATTAGAGAATGATCTGATGCTATAAATCATATGATCTAAATTTATTTTAGTACATACAAAGAGCACACCACTTGTATATATATAATAGAGTTTACAAATTAAAAGGGTTGCATAAATTAATAGTTAAATTGTAGAACAAAGGGGGAATTGATTAAATTAGATTCAGTCAATATTTCAAGGCATGATATGAACTTACACATATATCATATCCTCTTAAGGAAAATATTAAAATCCTAAGATATTTATTTCACATATATTGGGTTCAAATATAAGGGATAAGAGGCATGCCTCATAGGGCCTTACTCCTATCTATAGTTTTCCAAGGACATCCTCCCCATATCATGCTCATCCTTTGATCTGCCTCTTTTATTGAGCATGAGAATGGGTTTAAATTAATAAAAATTTCAATTTTTATCTCAATGTACAATTATACTGACACACTAGAGTCCTCAAAGTTTATGCTCCAGAATTATTCTTCTTGTTTGTCTTCTCAAACATTTTCACCTATAATTATCTACTAGAAGTTGCCTTGTTGGTGTGAGAAATTTTGGAAGAGAAGTTATTTTTTATTGTCAAGGAGCAATATATTCACAACATGGATATAAAAATATATATTGTTGGACCTTGATGGATTTTTTCCACATTAGGAACATTAAACAAATAAGTTTTATAAAAAAAAGTCCTTCAATAAATGTTGAATCATAACTTACCCTATTGTTGGGTTGCCCCATTTCAATGATTTTTCTGTTGGATAGTGACAAATTCATTAACCCTTTTATCTATGTATGTGTTTAGTGTCATATTTTTTTAGGTAGAAAGAAACTCTAAGCTCATTCGATATAATATAACTAAGATGAGTAGATTCTCAAATTTCCCACTTAAAATTATTGCATTTGTCTAGATTCTCAGTCTAGGAATTGCTTAGATTCAATTACAACTTATTCTCAAGAATGAGAAATTTGATATATTGGTAACATATAAAAATTAAAGTAACAATAAAGACTTTGGGACCTCACTGTATTGAATCATTGGTTTGATCCACACATCAAACATGGAGTCTTATTTTAATCAAATCAGCTCTCATGAGTGAGATGTAATATTTCAAACTTACATAGGTAACAAATAATATCATTTTTAGGCAAGATGAATCTGATTCCATATCCCACATAAAGCTGAGTTTTTTTGAAAAATATGCAATGGTCTATTGGGTAGTGTGGTGGCTCATCCATATGGTGAAAAAATTTAATATTCCACTTGTCGATGGTTGGACTTCCACTGTCAACTATCATATGATTGGTCTTTGTAGAAATACAAATGCATCATTACCATCAAGTGATAAATTCTTATGTCAATCAAACTAAATTATATATGCATCTTTGTTAAAATTCTCATAGGGAAGATGATCACCATGCCATTAATATTTTGGAGTATGGGGTTCATCTTCATGCAATAAAGATTTCAAGTTTGTTCAAATCAGAATCAAGTTTATTTTTAGCCATATTCCACTTGAAGCTAAAAATATTTGACAAATATGCATTGCTCGATTAGGTGGTGTGTTGGATCATCCATATGTTGAAAAAATAAATCTTCCACTAGTTGATGGTTGGACACCCATTGTCAATAGTCAAATGCCTATTCTTTGTATAAATACAATTGCATCATTACCATTAAGTGTGAAATTATTATGTCAATCAAAATAAATTGTAGATGCATCTTCCTTAATATTATGACAGGGAATATCATCACTATGTCATTAATCCTTTAGAGTATGGGGGTCAACTTCATACAATAAATCTTTCAAGTTTATTCAAATTAAAAACACATGAGTGAGACATATTCTTTTAAATCTATATAGGTAATACATAATGCCACATATGTACAGGATGAATTTAATATTTTCCTCAAAAGTTAAAACATCAAACATTAAATTACCTACATAGTATGAGATTGATGTGACATACATCATGATTCACTACCAACAAGCCACTCTTAAATCACATATAAATAACTCCACATGTTCTTCATGAGATTAATTAATTACATATTTATATACCTATGTCTTGGAAACCCTTTTAAAATCTCATATATTCCTAGGCACAAGTTGTCTATCATTATAATTTACATCTAATATTCATTAATGTGTATTGATACTCAACATTTCCTTTAATTAACAAAAATAAGTCATGAATTATAACCTTTCATAAGTGTATGAGTATTATTCATAATACATGTCCTTCACCCATTGCTAAGGGGTCCACAATTTAAATGTAATTGACATCATTGATTGGTTATTTTCTATTCTCAAGGATGGATGAACGTGCTACAAAAGTTGATTATTGTCACTAGTTGCATTGAAAACAATCACACCTATAATGATTATTCTACACCTCTACCTTGTATCTTTTGTTCCACATTTAAAAGCTCATAATCATGTGTGAAACAAAAGTCTCTTTAAACACATCCTTATTTGTTCATCTCCTAATTTTGTTCTTCTCCACATAAACTATTATGTTGTTCATATAAATTGCATTCTTTATATGGGTCATTACAAACTCACAATTGAGTTGAATGATCAAGAACTTCATTCTTATGGATTATGAGAAACAACTTAATATTTTCACTAGAAAACATTGATATTAGCCATGTGAGGATTGTAAAAACTTCTTTGATGATTAAAAGAAAGAGTGAAAATTGATATTTGTGTCTCATACAAAACCCATGATGTCTAACCCCATTTGGAGGAAAAGGGAAAATCCATATAAAACATGAAAATGATGAACAATTTCAAGGTGAGGTGGGTCAAGATGATGATGGATAATGATAGTGTATTTAAAGTGATGGATTTCACGATGACCATATGTTTGAGAGTGTTTTATAAAGTTTAGGAGTTTGGGAAAATAACTTTCTAAATCCTTTTTATTCAAATAATGCATGATTATGTTTTAAGTGATTAGAATTTCATAATGTTAAGAGATAATATGTATAAATTAGTGGAGATTTGAACCCTCACTGAATTTTTTTATCAATTTAGTTTTAGACTTGCCTAAATTGACACATCATTCATTTTATATTTCTAAAAGAGCCATGTGATATCTAACATACACTGTTATTGAAATACCCTATCATTTCCCCTCATCATCACCATAAAACTCACCTTGATATCTTTCAACACTTGAATTTTATATATGGGCTTTCTATTCCCCACCAATTTATCATTTTTCACATTCATCATAAAAAAAATTTATCCTCATCTAACACATTGCCACACTATATAACGAAACACACAACCTCATTTTTCACTATCACCTTCACAAAAAATATCAAATTCTTTTTTCTCATTACTTTTTGAATAAAATTTGAGATGGGTCAATAGTCATGATTTTTTAGTGCGATATGACTACAAATTTATACTCCTTTACTTCACAAATACCCACTTTACTATTATATAATTTAAATTATATATAATATTATAATATACTATATATATTATTAATACTCTTTGTGTGTGTGTGTGTGTAATATGAATATAAATCATGTGATAGATGGGGTACCTTTCACAAGATGATATAATATTCATGGTAAAAATATTTATGTGATAAATGGTGACACTGAAGTCCTACAAAATCATGCAAATTTCGTTGTATTTATGTTTTGTTATGAACAGATCTATTGCTAACTATTTGATAGTTAAGTATGAAATTCATGGAATATAATAAATATTCATTGATAATTTTTGTCTTCTACTTTATGGTAACATGTTTTTGTGCCTTAAAAATGTGGAGATATTTAATATTTATGGCACACTAAGGTATGTCAAAAAATTTGTTCATTTAATGATTGTAGTACTTCTTGATGTGGCTTTAGTAGGTTGTTTAAATCAATAAATTTAAGAGGGTGGGTTTTTATCTATATAAACACACCTTCTTTATTTTAAAATCCATTCAATTCTATATTGGAGTAAGATTCTAAGTGTAGTTGTAAGGAGTAATGCAATAGATATCTGATTCCATTTGATTCTAGAATCAAGGAAATAGTTCAAGAGATGTTTTAAGGATTATTTTGATATAGATATGTGTACATATCTAATATGGGATATTAAAATTAAGGAAATTGACTAACACTATTCTGTTAATATATATTTTTTAAGTGTGTGGGAATAAGTGGGTTAACGTTTTTAAAAATACTGTCATTGGAGATTAGTTAAATGTTGTGTAATTTCTCTTTGAAGAAATGAAATTATATTATTTTTTTGTATTTATGTCGAGTAAATATGGTTTGTTTTCTCAAAGATATTTATTAATTTGTACCTCTAATTGCAACTACATCAACTAGGATGAAGAAGAAAATGAAAGTTCTAAGAATATTAAGTATATTGGAGCTAATTTAAAATATGTAGTACATGAAACAACATTAGAAAAAATTTAATATTATAATAATAAAAAGATGATAATAAAATAAGAATAATATATGAAGGGATGAACATAGATCAATAAGTACACATTTTTAAACTTGAATATATCAGTGAAGAGGATGATAGATAATAAAAAGAAGAAGAAAATGTGGGGATGTTATTTTACATACAAACAACTAAATTTTATAATATGGAGATGGTGGTAGTGTAGTAGAGGAATGAATAACGAAATTTTGGTCCCATGATTTTTAATTTCACTTTTTTTTTAATTGAGTTATGTGTAAGTGCAATACATAATATACTAGTCTATAAATACAGTATAAATCTAACGAGCAGAGTTATGTGTATGCGCTATGATAACATGCATGTGTGTGTGTGTGTGTGTGTGTGTGTGTGTGTGTGTGTGTGTGTGTGTGTGTGTGTGTGTGTGTTTATTTTTTTTGTAATCATTACATTATTTTCACGTAGGTTGAACCATCACCCTCTAACTTCGTATGTTCAACCATATGAAAATCATACCATCATACATGCCCTTATGAATTTTATGAGACAAAGGCAACACATAACCTTTGGAATAATATATAATTTATAACTGTAAAAAATACACCATTATAGAATAAACCAAACTAAATTCTCCAACCCCTATGATAAATTAGAGAATGATCTGATGCTACAAATCATATGATCTAAATTTATTTTAGTATATGCAAAGAGCACACCACTTGTATATATATAATAGAGTTTACAAATTAAAAGGGTTGCATAAATTAATAGTTAAATTGTAGAACAAAGGGGGAATTGATTAAATTATATTCAGTCAATCTTTCAAGGTATGATATGAACTTACACATATATCATATCCTCGTAAGGAAAATATTAAAATCCTAAGATATTTATTTCACATATATTGGGTACAAATATAAGGGATAGGAGGCATGCCTCATAGGGCCTTACTCCTATCTACAGTTTTCCAAGGACATCCTCCCCATATCATGCTCATCCTTTGATCTGCCTCTTTTTTTGAGCATGAGAATGGGTTTAAATTAATAAAAATTTCAATTTTTATCTCAATGTACAATTATATTGAGACACTAGAGTCCTCAAAGTTTATGATCCAGAATTATTCTTCTTATTTGTCTTCTCAAACATTTTCATCTATAATTATCTACTAGAAGTTGCCCTGTTGGTGTGAGAAATTTTGGAAGAGATGCTATTTTTTATTGTCAAGGAGCAATTTATTCACAACATGGATATAAAAATATATATTGTTGGACCTTGATGGATTTTTTCCACATTAGGAACATTAAACAAATAAGTTTTATAAAAAAAAGTCCTTCAAGAAATGTTGAATCGTAACTTACCCTATTGTTGGGTTGCCCATTTCAATGATTT
>JARHVA010000085.1:8292500-8297500 GCA_037957365.1 Torreya grandis
AATATGAAATATTAAGAATGAATGATTAGAAAGTGACATTTATAAATATAAAAGAGTAAAAAATAATGTTTGGTTTCAAAGTATGAAATATTGAAAATGAATAAGTAAAAAATGTAATTTAAAAATAATGAAGTGTACAAAATATAGTTTGTTTTTGAAATTAACTATATAGAATATGAAATATTGGAAAAAAAAAAAAAAAAAACCAACATCATCAAACAAAACTCACTCTAATTTCTATGAATAATTTCTTTCCAACCACTAATTTCCAAGAATATGACATTCTCGCGATGGCACTGCTAATGCTGTCACATACTTTAAATGTGATCACATATTGCTGACGGAGAGGTTGGAATATGGTAAAAGGGAATGCGCAAAGCATGAGACAGAGAAATGCATAAGGCATGAGGTTTAAAATTATTAATGAGCTGAAAATCAAATTTATTTTTATATATGTTTGAGAATTTTTTACGAAGGCGGTAGATAACAATAAAATAGATTGCGTTAAAACGATTTGAGATTCTTTAAACAAACGTAGATTAATGAATGAAAAACACATCCCAAACACAATGTTCTCTCTTACCACTTGCGGTCGAAAACTGCTAGGTAATTCTGTTATTTGTTATGTTTGAATTTTTTATTTAAAATTTAATTGTAATTTAGTTAAGTTTAGTATTTATTTTAGTTTTTTAAATTGTAAATATGTATTTTTATTTTTATTATGTATTTAATTGTTATCTGCTCAATTTATACAATTTATAGGATGTATTATTGGGTTGAATTTTTTTTAGAATATGTATATAATATTTTTTTTTAAATTTTATTTGTATTGATATGTGAGGATGAAGTTTTGGTTTTTTTTTTTTTTTTTTTTTAAATTTCAATATTTTATTAGTTAAAATAATTCTGGAAAAAATGATTTTCAAAAATCTCGTATGATCTTTATTATTTATTTTTAATAATTTTGAAAGTTTTTTTTAAAACGTTTATAATATAAAAATTGAACAGTAAAAATCTTAAATTTATATTTTATTGTTTTTAAATTTCATTTAGTCAAATCTATTTCAAATAAAGTAAGAGTCTCACAATTTCTTAAGATTTATAAGAATTTTTAATGTTATCTTTTTTTTTTTTTTTTTTTTATTTAATAAATCTAATTCTTGAAATAAAAAAAATAAGTTTTTGAAAAACTATTCAATAACCTTTTTAATAAAAAAATGTTATTTAGTTTCTCTTGCATGATAACATTCCCCTAGTTTCAACTTTTATTACCATGTTTTCTTTCAAATTTAGTAGAGCTTTAGTGCTATGTGAAAGCTGTTTTAGATAACATTTTTATAGGTAAACTTTTCTGATTACTACGTTTTCATTGGGTTTTGCCTATTTATCTGAGAAAGGATGTAATTATGTTGTTTCGAGTTTAGCTTTGGTTTATTTAGATCATCAATTTCACCTAAATACTACATGAAATATGACTTTCAAAACATGGCATATTTTCAGGACATTTTCATATATAGTTTTTTATAATTGTTGTTGTTGTTGTAATATGAAGCTGTTTTATATGGATGGCAGGGTTGGAGCTCGTTTTCCCTGTTACTCTTTTTGGTTTATACTCTGTTTACTTTGTCTACTTGTGATTCATTAGTAATTTGCCAATATTATCAACTTCGTAAAATAGATTAATAATTTATTTCAACATTTGTAATTAAATATAATGTAAGTTTGTTAAAACTTGTGTGTAGAATTTTTACAGCGTATCGAGGCTATCAAAATAAGGAAGATTGCTAACGGAAATTGGTTTTGTCATTTATGATATAAAAGAAAAAAATATATCAATCCTTTTAACCAAGGATTAACCATTTTTTTCGGGTTTCCAGGTTCTAACATTGAAGGAGACATTTGGGGAATTGGTTTCGTAATTTATGATATAAAAGAAAGGAGAAAAAAAACTTTTTAAACCATTTTTTTGAGTTTCTAGGTTCTAACATTGAAATAGACATTTACCTCTACCAAGGACTGATTGGCGCTGTGATTGAAGCACAAGAAATGTTTTCTCCTGTATAAAATAATAAAAAGCAAAGGGGGCACATATAAAATAATAAAATGCAAAGGGGCACATATTCTATGGTATAAAAGAATCTGGCTAGTAATTAGATTAAGAAAAATAAAGATGTTTCCAATTTAATAGAAGAAGAGGGTAGAAAGTTAAAAAAAGATAAATACTTATAAAGCTAATTAATCAGAACAAATATTTTATAGAGTTATGTTGTTAGAAACGAGAATAGAATAAACATGATGGTAGATGTTGAAAAAAAAATCGCATGTGAAACTGGATTGAAATAATAGTATTTATAATATGTAGACTATTAATATAGAGGTTTAGAGAAGAGGTCTTCTTTTTTTCTTAAAAAAAAAATTAATGTTTTAATTTAGTTTTTAATGTTTTAATTTTAATTAATTTTAATAAATATAATTACACTAATAAATTTTATGTTTCGTATATTTATATTTAAATTTAATTTTTCTTTGTTTTAAAAAAATATATATATATATATTTTATTTGGAAATGATAATTGATTTTTTTTAATATTTTAAATCTATAGCAAGTTTTTTCAATTTTTAATATAATAAATTTATTAATCAATATAATTAATAATAAGTTTAAAATTTAAAAGTGTTTAAATTTTAAATTTTAATTTTATTTTTGTTAAGTTTTAGTTTTATTTTATTTGTTTAATATTTTGATATAAAGTTATATATTTTAAACTACTTATTTAAACCAAAAAAAAATAATGAGTCATAGCCTTATAAGTTGTTGCAACAATTGCCATATATTAATACTAAAAATAAACAATTTCATTAATTAAAAGTTGATTTCACTACATCTCTAACCTCTATTTTTTATATTTATTTTAGTTATCAACCATATTTTCTTGTCTCTTTCTTCTCTAAATGTACTTTATAATTGAAATTTATTTCATTGTGATATTTTTAGAGTTTTTGACAATGCTTACTTTCCATTTATTATTTTTATAACAAATGAAGAGTGAGCAAGTATAGAAAATATGTTAGCTGACATGTGATCACAAATTCAATGTACGGCCATTGATGGTAATTCAACACATTTATCTACCATCTAAGTATCTAAGACTTAGTGGATTTACGTTGGATTTATAACTATGTTTTACAAACATTTAATGGGTTTACACCAAAAATTATGGTAATTTTCAAGAGCAGGGCATTCACTCCATTATAATTATTTCAAGATGTGTGTCGTATTTTGATAAAAATACAAATATTAAAGGATATCTTTATTTTAGTTCTCATACTTTTAACTAATAAGTTTTATATGAATATGTTTTAAAAAATGGCAATTAATGCATTTTGAAAAATGTTAATTGATATATTTAATGTTTTTTTCATTTGATATGGAATATTACTTATATTTTCCTTATATTTTTTTGAATAACCTCAAAGTATGATCGATCCCTAAAATACCAAGAAAAATTAACATGGTAATATCAAGTTATTGTGTTAACATTTGATGCTATGAATCTTCAAATTTTTAAATAATTCAATTTTCACAAAATAAAATTAAATAAGCATCAAATTGGTATATAAATAAAACAAATAAACATAGAATTATGAAGGAAAACAGGTCATAAGTTTTTAAATACATTTATGGGATCCATCAGTTTAATGAAACTAAATATTTTTATTCTATTTTCAATAAATATTTTAATTTATTTTCTGAAACACTAAGAAAATTTAGCCAAAGATCACAAAAATTAATGCATATGGAGATTAAATTAAATTAACTAATAAATGTGAATTTTAAGGAAACTTGTCAATCATTACACACACAAGAGAATTATTTAAATGGAAATGTGATGATAATTGAACTCATGACCTTTGAAATAATTATAGAAAATCTCTATAGTATTTAAAACCTTTCCAAATGCACTTCTTCAATTTTTATTTATTTGATTATGTGTCTTACCATTTTTATTATAAAAATATTTATCCAATCATTTTATTAAGGTCATGATTGTAAAGCCTCTAAAAGTAATTAATATTGGTATATGTCTTTTTTATTCTAAAAGTTTTTCTTGCATGTTATTTTTAGTTTGATGGATAATATGAAATTCATGTGTAAATAGAGATTACTATATATTTTTGAACCATATTCATTTTTCTACGTAATTTACTATTTTGATTTCTTGTTGCTAATTTTACGATGACTGATATAATAAACAAGGTAAGATTTAATTTTACTTCGCTCCTCTAAAATTAAATATCTATATTTGTCTTGAAAGAATCCAAATTTTAATTTTAGAAAAATGAAACTAAGGTAAATTTACTTATGATTGGTAGATGCACTACCAAAATAGTGTAACATAGAACTAATTGAGTAAATTAGTGAAACTATGAAGAATAAAAGACTATCAAGGAATATAGTAAGCATTTACATATTTTTTCCTTAAATGTGGAGAAAAACATAGATAAAAATCTAAATGACTTATTCTTGGATAGGCTCGAGAATAATATCCAACTCAATGTTCATATTTTTAATCCAACTTAAGTATTAGATTCAATAATCTTTATAGTTATGGAAGAAGAAGGAGAAGCAAAAAATTGGTGGGAACTAACTACTAGAATAAATCACATTACTCAAGAGTAATTGTTCCCTTAACCTATTAGATTAAATATTTGCCAAATTTAGGATAAAGAATCAAAATGGTTAAGTTTAAACCATTGTAACAAATACAACAAAGGGAATTAATACATTTGGAAAACATTATTCTATATTAAAGGTGCTAATGAATAAGTATGAAGTGAGGGTGAGAATGAGCCTTTTGAGGAATAAGATCCCTAACCAAGTATATCATGCAATTCAATTTTAGGTGTTATCACCCCAAAATCTCTCAAAGTAGTGGGTTTCCTAAAGAAATAGATGGTGGCAATGATGAATTAATTAAGGAGTACATAACTTTTGCCAT